>JAJOOH010021982.1:0-18292 GCA_029582605.1 Solanum gracilifrons | reverse complement strand
TCATCCTGATTTAGGAGTTATGGTCATTTGAAGTTGACCAAAACTCAAACTTACTTAACTTAACCAATTTTTCCAGATTTTTTATTCTTTCCAGAAATGACTACTTCTAATTCTAGCTCCTTCTAGTTCTTTCGAATAGCAAGATGTTACAATATCTCCCCCTTGGGAACATTCGTCCTCGAATGAGATTACTCTTACTAGGCTAAGGGTGTAACATCAAACATTCAGCTCAAACACCCAACAAGCAATGCAAATACAACATGGCAACTTATAAATTAAAGAGTACTAATAAGAGAATTAGTACCTTGATCTGGAATTTCTCCGGTCTCAAAGAGATGTGGATACCTCTTCTTCATATCTTCTTCAGCTTCCCAAGTAGCTTTCTCAACAAAATGCTTCCTCCAAAGAACTTTGACTGATGCTACTTCCTTAGTCCTCTACTTGCGAACTTGACGATTTAGAATCTGAACCAAACTCTCCTCATACGATAAGCTATCACTGATACGAATATCTTCAATTGGTATTATAAGTGAAGGATCTCTCATGAACTTCTTCAACATGGAAATATGAAATACCGGATGGAACGCTGAAAACTCTTGAGGTAGCTCTAACTCATAAGCTACATTACCAACCCTTTTAGATATTCCGTAAGGTCCAATATAATGGGGACTAAACTTCCCCTTCTTACCAAATCTCCTAACACCCTTCATGGGTGAAACTTTCAAGTATACCCAATCATCTACTACAAACTCTAACTTCCTTCTCCTAATATCATTGTAGGATTTATGACGACTCTACACCGTTTTCAACCTCTCTTGAATAACTTTACCTTCTCCATAGCTTGATGAACTAAGTTTGGTCCTATCAACCCAGCTTCACCAAATTCAAACCATCCAATAGGAGATCTGCATCTTCTCCCATAAAAAGCTTCATAAGGGCTATTTGGATGCTAGAGTGGTAGTTATTGTTGTAAGCAAATTCAATAAAGGGTAGGTGATCATCCCAATTACCTTATAAATCAATAACATAAGTCTTCAAAAGTTTGAATAGTACGCTTTGCTTGCCCATCTATCCGAGGGTGAAAGGCAGTACTTAAGTTCACCTTTGAACCCAAGCCTTTTTGGAATGATTTCCAAAATTGTGAAGTAAATTGCGCACATCTATATGAAATAATAGAGACCGGTACCCCATGAAGTTGTACCACCTCTTGAATATACAATTTAGCATAATCCTCTGCTGAATGGGCAGTCTTTATCGGTAGAAAGTGGGTTGATTTTGTAATTCTATTGACAATCACCCGAATGGAATCGTGTTGCCTGCGAGACCTTGGTAAACCTGTGATGAAGTCCATATTGATCATCTCCCACTTGCATTCCGGAAGTTCTATATTCTGAGCCAAACCACCGGGCCTTTGATGCTCTACCTTAACTTGTTGGCAATTCGGAAACTTATAAACGAACTCTGCAATGCCCTTCTTCATACTACTCCACCAATAAACTTCTCTCAAATCACGATTCATTTTTGTGGAACCCGGATAAATGGAATATCTGGAGCTATGAGCTTCCTCCATTATCCTCTCTTGGAGTTCATCCACCTTTGGTACACAGAACTTACCTTGATAGCTCAGTACACAATCTCCCCTTTGTTCAAAAGCCAATACTTTTTGCTTATGATCATTTGTTTTTAATTCAAGCAAAATATGATCTTGGTCTTGTTTCTCGTTCACTTCTGACACTAAGGATGGTTCAACCCCATTCATCACCACAACTCCTTCTTTTGTGAAATCCATTAGTCGAACTCCCAATCGTGCAAGTCTATGCACATCTTTCGCTAACTCTCTCTTTTCTTCCTCAACATGGGCGATACTACCCATAGACAACCTGCTTAAAGCATCAACAACAACATTAATCTTACCTGGGTGATAAAGAATACTCATGTCACAATTCTTGAGTAGTTCTAACGACCTCCTTTGTCTAAGATTAAGCTCTTTCTGCCTAAACACATACTGAAGACTCTTGTGATCAGCGAATACATGCAAATGAACACCATTAAGATAATGGAGCTATATCTTCAAAGCAAATACTACGGCAGCCAATTATAAATCATGGGTGGGGTAATTCTTTTCATGAACTTTCAACTATCTGGAGGCATAATCTATAACTTTTCCATTCTGTATTAACACACAACCCAAACCAACTCAAGACGCATCACAGTACACAACAAATCCTTGTGTACCTTCTGGTAAGGTCAATACTGGGGCAATAGTCAACCTCTTTTTCAATTACTGAAAGCTTTTCTCCCAAGCTTCAGACCATTAAAACTTCACTGTTTTCTGATGTCAACTTGGTCAAAAGAGAAGAAATATACGGGAACCCCTCTACGAACCTTCTATAATAGCCAACCAAACCCAATAAACTCCTAATATCAGTTGGAGATGTGGGTCTAGGATAATTCTGCACTACATTTATTTTCTGAATATTAGCTTTAATTTCCTCTCCAGACACAATGTAGCCTAAGAATGCCACAGACTCAAGCCAAAACTCACACTTAGAGAACTTGTCATATAGATTAGTATGTCATCTATCCTTTAAAGTTTGGAGAACTATTCTGAGATGACTAGCATGATCTTCTTCATTCCTTGAATAGATTAGTATGTCATCAATGAACACGATACCAAACATATCTAAATAAGGCTTGACTACTCTATTCATAAGGTCCATAATGCTACAGGCGCATTGGTCAAACCAAAGGACATGAATAGGAACTCATAATGACCATAACGTGTCCTGAATGTTGTCTTTGGAATATCACATTCCCTTACCCTCAAATGATGGTAACCTGATATGAGGTCTATCTTAGAAAAACAAGTAGCACCATGAAGCTGATAGAAAGGATCATTAATCCTCATAAGAGGGTACTTGTTCTTGCTGGTAACCTTCTTCAACTGGCGGTAATCTATACACATCCTAAGGGAACCATCTTTCTTTCTCACAAATAAGACCGCAGTGCCCCAAGGTAAGACACTTGGGTCGAATAAAGCCCTTATCTAGGAGATCTTTCAACTGTTCTTTCAGCTCTTTCAACTCTGCTAGAGCTTCTATATGGTAAAATAAATATCGGATGAGTATCTAGAAGAATGTCTATATCGAAGTCTATTTCTCTCTTAGGAGGGACTCCGGGAAGATCATCAAGAAAGACTTTTGGAAACTCTTTTACTACTAAAACTGACTGAATAGGAGGTATGTAAACACTAGAGTCATTAACTCGGACTAAGTGATAGACACACCCCTTAGAAACGAACTTTCTCGCCTTAAGGTATGAAATGAAACGACCCTCAGGCACTGCTGAACTACTACTCCACTCTATAACTAGCTCACTAGGAATTTGAAACCTAACAAGTTGAGTTCTACAATCAATGGAGGCATAACAGGCATGAAGCCGGTCCATACCAAGAATGACATCGAAATCTACCATGTCTAACTCAACTAAATCATCCATGGTGTTCTTGTGATTGATGGAAATGACACAACTATGATATACTCACTCATCTAGAATAGACTCCCCAACTGGTGTAGAAACACAGAAGGGTTCACAAAGTTTCTCAGGAAGAACATCAAAATTCATTGTAACATAAGGAGTCACAAGAGATAAACTCGCTTCTGGGTCTAGCAAAGCATAAACATCAAGAGTAAAGACTTTGATCATACCAGTGACAACATCTGGAGAATTCTCTTGATCTTGGCGACTAGTGATAGCATATAGGCGATTTTCTCCTCCACCAGTACCAGAAGTAGTTTCTCTAGTTGCTGCCCTGTCTGGTGGAGAAACTTATGAATATTGGGCTTTGTTGCTCTTATTTGCATTTCCTTGGCGGTTCTTAGGGAACTCTTTCATGAAGTGACCCTCTTGTCCACACTTGAAACAACCTGTGGAGCCATCGCGACATTTACCTGGGTGGGTTCTACAGGAGCCTAGTTACCTCCTTGTGCCATAATACCCTGAGATTGGGCAGGTCTAGCCCTGAAGTGCTGTGAATTTTTACTATTGTACTCACCTTTGTTTCTGGGTACAGCACTAGAAGATGATGGAATAGGACCCTATTGCTTTTGTTGGAAAGACGACCGGTTCACAGTATTTGTTTGCTGCCTAGACTCATGTCCTGACGTCTTAGCCTTCTTATTTATGAATTCCTCCCTATCCCTCAAATTCTCTTCCTCAACCTGCTGCACATAGACCATCAACCTTGCTATATCCATGTCACCTATTACTATTGCAGCCTTACCTTCCTTACTCGACACACGAGATAGCCCAACAACAAACAAACTCATTCTACTCCTCATATCCGCAACCATCTTCGGAGCATAACGGGATAGTTGGGTGAACTTCAACCAATACTCATGAACACTTAGTGACTTTTGCTTAAGGGTGAGAAACTCTCGTACCTTGGCCTCTTTCAGTTCTCGGGGAAAGTAACATCCCAAGAAGGCCTCCTCAAAAGAAGCCCAACTCGCAGGTGGTTTTCCCTCAGCTCTACCCTTTTCCCGCTGGTTAAACCAAGTCCTAGAAACATTCTTAATTTGATATGCAGCTAGTTCTACTCGCTCAACATCGACAACATGCATAACTTCAAATACCTTTTGCAGCTCCTCAATAAAGTTCTATACATCCTCACTAGTGCTTGATAAGTGAAACTTGGAGGATTCATCCTCAAAAACTCCCGAATCCTCAAAGTATCATTCCCTTCTTGTCGGTTCACCCTCTGCCCAGCTTTGTTGGTCACATCTTGACTCATCATTCTTACCGCTTCCCTGAACTCAACATTAGTAACTTCTCCTTAGGGTTGCACTTCAGGTGCATTGGGTACCCTTTCTCTTCAACATAGCGCCTAGCAGAACGACCTCTGATAGCTCTTCGTGGAGGCATAATTAACCAAAAACACGTGCAAGCACGAATTAGAAAGAGACTTTATAGAGATGAACTCTATCGCATGAAATGAGTGTGAAAGAAGTGAGATAATTTCCTAAGTGTCGCAGGCTCCTAATTATATATGTGGCGTGCTTCACACTGATAACTAGGAGTTTACAGACAACACTTCATAGACTATCTAGAACTCTTGAACTTTGTGCTCTGAAACCATGTTTTTCACGCCTCTAGCCTACACCCTAGGCGGGATTGGCACTCGAGAACCATTGTTGGGCCCAAGCGAACCTTGGTCTGGCTTACATACTCAGCGAAAGACTTAACTTAACAATGATAAACCCATATAAATAAAGAATGTTAGTAAAAAAACATTCAACTAGCCAATAAGTCAAACTCAAGTCTTTAAACAACATATGAAATAATAATGTAAAGACAACTAAACTACTAACTATCTATGAAGCCTCTAAAACAAGGAGGTATGTCGGGACAAGACCCCCGATCATCCTAACAACTAAAATACGAGAAATTATAGTAAACAGAGTCCTCTGGAAAGCAATGAGGCTCACCAACTGACTTTGAGTGCTCAATTGGATCAACGGAGCCTTTGATGCTGATCCTGATTGCCTGTGTCTGCATCATAAAATGATGCAAGCCAAATGACATGAGTACATTGAATGTACTAGTATGTGAGGGGAATACTAAACATAACATAAGCTTAAAAGAATCTGAAAGAAACACTTACCTTGCCTTTACTTAACTAATGAATAAGTTAACTCAATATAAAGCAATAATACATATGCAATATATAGAAAGCTTTTAAAACAGTAGAAAGCAACTCAGTTTGTTAAAGAAAATGCAATAACAAGTCTACTTACTGATATAATAAAGTAATGTAATACTGTGGAAATTTCTCTAACCGACAACCACCATTATGAGCCTAAGTGGTAATACATCATCTTGCCCACGCTGCCAGAACTGTCCTATACTTTGCTGTCATATAGAACGCCTTAACTAAGTGGATCCACTAGTCTATGCTAAATAGCACTTAGGAATCATCTAAATAATATGATCCTTTACTACCCATGATGGCTATATGGTTTATGGAAATTTGAGTTATTATGAACTCGCATCCCCATATCGGTGCTCAATACTACTCCCAAAATATACTTAGCTCATCATATGTTTTTTAAAACAAAACTTCTTTTTTTGGTTTGAGATAATTACTCAAAACTTAGCTCAAAAGCTCTTTTGGAAATTGATGTTTCCCTTCTTGCTTAAATGTGAAAACATTTTTAACTCTTGGGAATACTTAGTTCCCGTGTAATCTTTGAAGAAATGAACTTCACTCTAACTCTTTCCTCAACTCAAAGCTTAAGTCTTAAAACAAAGTTAAAACGTTTGTGAAAGACTTTTCAAGTACTTTATGAACTTTTCTTGACTTCATTCTTAACTTCTAAACTTGACTCTTAACTTTCCTTGAATTTGAATTTATGGATTCAAGGATTGTGATTTGTGATAAGAAGGATCTCATGATGTTTAGGAGTGATTTTAGATAGTTAAACATGAGAAACGACCAAAAAATCACTGTCTGGAAACTAAAATTATTTTTGAGGCAGAACGGTCCCTGACCGCTCCACGAGGTGAGGAGAATTTCCCATCCTGAGGAACAGGTCCGCGACACGGACCTAGTACCCAAATTCACCCGACTTTTTCCTTCTTCGTTTTCCAGCCCCAATTCGCCTAAACTCGGTTCTTTTTCCCAAATTCTCTTTAGTTTCAGATACCCAGTAGATGTACTAAAGCACCTAACTCAAAACAACTCAATAGTTCAACGCAATAATCTCAAAACTCATCAATCTCAGCCCAAATTCAAGAACTAAGGTAAATTCAAGAACACATATCAAGAACATTAAACTTTCAACCTCTTTAGGATGAATTCACGCTGAAATAAACATGATTGGCGCGTGGGTGAATGTTCCCAACGCTATGAAAGTGTCACATACCTCTTAGTGATCACCCCTTGAAGAAATCCACAATCTTAGCTTCGAGAATTTGATGATTCTTACTTCTTCTCCTCTTTTCTCCTCTTCTTTTCTCTTCTCTAAAACCCAAACTCAATTTTCAAAAGCGTAAACTGACAAAGTTCAGTTTAGACCCCTAAGTAAATACTAAAAAATGAAATTAAACTAATAGGGTATGGAACAGACCAAAATACCTTCCAAAATTCCGGATTGGACTTTCGTTAACCAACCAGCCCAACTTGTAACGGCCATATATCTCGCTCATACAAACTCAGAATAGCGCAAACTCGATGGCGTTAGAAAGAAAATTCCAATATATTTCTTACGGTATCTAAAAGAACACCTAACTGATCTTGAGCTAGAATTTATGGTCGTTTGAAGTTGACGAAAACTCAAACTTACTTAACTTAACCAATTTTCCAGATTTTTCATTCTTTCCAAAAATGACTATTTCTAATTCTAGCTCTTTCTAGTTCTTTTTAATAGAGAGATGTTACAAGTAACACCAACTAGAGGTTGTACCTATGTAGTGGCACCAACTAGAGGTCGTGCTAGAGAAGTTGCGCAGAGCGACAAGTTAAGATTAGAGAGGACAAGGTTCCTCTTAACTAAGCAACAACTCCTTTGCTTCAGGATATATTGTTGAGGGTACTGAGTGTGTTATAGAGCTTTTCTCAGGGTGGTGGGGGCGATAGGCACACCACATAGTTCTCAAATGAGAGTGGGAGCTTAGACCCCAAAGTAGCGTTAGGCTCTGGCTATTCAGGATTGAGTGGGTCAGCCACCGGTGGGTCCCACACTAGCAATTGGAGTACAAATTGTTCCTAAGGTAGTCATGAAAACGGATGAGGAGCTTAGATATGAGAGGTTCTAGATGATGAAACCACCCAATAATCATTTTTTTGTTCTTAATTAGAGATTTTAGAATTGAACTGTACTACAAAATTAACTTTTGAATAAGTAGTTTTCCATTTTCTTTTTGTTTTTAAAAAATTTAAAGTCTAAACACCAATTTTATAAATTATCCAAACAAAACATAAAAAACAAAATTGTCTGACGCCCAATTCAGTAAATCAAAAAGCCCTTAGGTTTTCTAAAATTAACCTATATATATTCTATGTAAGGAAGTACTCCGTACTCTTTAACCTAATCGGCCTTCTCAGCAACAAGATGTTAGTATGTTTCCAGAGGAACTCCCAATTCGTTTGGCTCCTCTTATGGGTAATTTTCAAAATCTATCCCTTCTTTAGATGGTTGAATCTATGTCTATCACCTTTAATGTTACCTGATATATCTCCTCTCTTTTTTTGTCTTCCCTTTTGCCTTTGATGAACTGATTAATGGTGCGTTTTTGTAGGTGCTCAGTGTTTATCCCTAAGGGACTGAAGAGCAAGGTTTGAAGTTCGTCACTCATGAATCTCTGGTAATCTACAAACCCTAATCTTTATTAAAGTTCCATTTTTCATTGGAACTCTACTAAAAAAATTTTTTTAAAAAAAGAAGAAATAATAAGTTTGCTTATCTTATTAACTTGATTCAATTCATTATCTTATCCTTCCATGTGTATATTTAATAATCCGAAATGTCTATCTATATATTTTTGAATATCATGATTATACATTGAACTTAAAAAGGGGACGAATCAAGATTATCATTAAATTGATTTTAAAACATATCAATCAAATTCATTGGCATATTGTTTTCATTTGCTTGAATGATTATCGCTGATGAACATATATAGAAACTAGGTACTTCAATAGGGTCACAATATTACTATGAAACAACCATATAAAAATGAAAGTAAATCTATAGTGGATATTTCTTATAAAGATTTACTAAATCTTTTTTTAGCAAATTTAACATTAAACACTTCACGCATACCCAAAAAAGTTGAAAGACGAAAATGTCCATTGCAAAATTTTTAGACATTTTTACCCTTTTAAAAACTAATTAATAATTAGTAGTAGAAATAGTAATAATAGCCCTCAAGTTAAATTCTATTATTCAGAAGTAAAATTACTCTCCATTAAAAGTTGAATATTTAATATGTTTTAGTTCCTAATTTCTTTCTGCTCAATTATAAAATTCCGAAGGACATATTTACTGATTTATCATGCATTAAACATTGGGAAGGACACAATCACACAACAGTTTTCCTTTTCGTGTGAATAGTTAGCTGTCTCATTCCATTCCATGTTCTTAGATTGGAATTAGTCTTGTAGATGATTTTCTTATTTAAAAATGCAAAGAACTACTTAAACAAGTAAAGAAAAAAAAGGGACATTTCAAAAGTTTTGATAAAATGACATACATTTTCAATAAATAATAGAAGATAGAACATTAAGAATATAACTAGTCATTCCTAGTACATGCTTATAATTTATAGCCTTCAAAATAATACCTTGGGTCTTATTAACAAATATCTTATTAGTAATAGATACTGTGTTTAAAGTAGTTTAATTAAAAGTTTTAAAATATCAAATAAAATTCAAGTATTTGATGAAAACTTGATAAATTTGAAAAGAAAATTTACTATATTTCTTAGGTCGTGTCTATATTATGTAATGTTTGTCTTTTTAAAGTGACAATTATGTAACACATTGGTTATTTTCTAGTGATTACAAGATTTCTGTTGAAATTTAGAATTAATTAGAACTTAATATATTCAAATAAGAACTTGATAAAAAGAAGATTTAGTGCATTACTAAGTCACTATATAAGAAAATTTTACTTTTTAATATACATAGAAAAAACTTGAAAATGATATTTAATTTTATAAATGTATAATTTTTTGATTATCATAAATAAAATTTTCATTTGTTTTAGATTTTTGTTTTGGTTATTCAAATATGTGAGAAAAATTTAAAGTTACTGTATAAAAAAAGTTGAGTGAGCAAATTAGTTTAAGTTTTTATCTCTAATTCACTAGTTCATATACCTAACCTGTTGATTCTATTTTTCTAGTTCATGTACATTTATTTTTCTTTTTTCCTGTTTATGAAAGTTTAGTATATAATTTTAAACACATTTTTCTAACTTTTTTTGTCCCTGATAAGAAATTTCATAATGAATCAAATTCTTAAAAGCATAATTATAGCTTTGCATCTAAAAAAAAGTTAAAAATTCATGTACTAACAATATTTATGATTCCTTATTAAGTTTTGGCTTAGCCACTGCTTGTATTGACACTCTACGTTGGTAATACTTGTGTTTGTTTAGCTTATGAAGTTGACGCAGTGACAACTAGTGCATTGATATATTTTTTCTTGCTTTTCTTTTAACTCTTTTTCGTTCATTGTGTTTGCTAATGTTGGATTATTAAAAGGCTTATGTTGATAGACATTATCTTTCTTCTAGTTTGTCTATCTGCTTAGACCCCCTCTCTATTTATATTTTTTTAATAATTAATTCGTCTTTTAAATTTTAAAGCATTATAAGATGTGAAAGCTTGATTCGGCATATGTAGGTTTCCTCCTTTACTTATCACCATACTCAATTAATTTTTGCAAGAGAAAAGTAAGTTTTAGTCGAGCTTCTGAAGCTCAATCACGTACCACCTCTACGGACAAGAAAATGAAGGAGTTGGATAGTGATATTCTTGTTTATGAGGTTTTTTTCCTAATTCTACAAGTTCTTATTAAGTTATATTAGGTAAGTACTTCAGAGATGGATTTCCTTCAGGGAATGAGTCATTTTATCCATAAGCCAAAAGGGGAAAAGCTCATTATGCACTCTCTGCAACCTGGTTGGCATAAACACAAAACATGGAAGTCATGGCCAAATATAACTAAAGGATGTCGTCCAAAAAAAATAACTAAAGGATGAATTTATAAGAGAAAGTAAAGGGAGAGAAGTAGAGAAGTGTTGGTATAAATGATGTCATCCAACTTTGTAAAATAGGCATACCTGGTGATAGTGATATATTGCATGTTACTTTGTACTTTTAATCAATCTCATGTAACTCCTTTTGTTTTAACATTAACATGATTGATCCAACTATATTGGACATTGGTATATGCCCTATGAAAGCAACAATAACCAATACAATTGGACCCATCAAGAAAAAGTTAAACTGGAAGAAGATACCTGAGATTGACCAAAAGCACAAAGCAACATATTGTAGATCATCAGGGTATGTCCATTTTAGAAAGCTGCATGATATCTTATATACCAACACTTCTCCACTTTTCCCGTTTTACTTTCTCCAATCGATCCATTCTTTAGGTATATTTGGCTATAACTTCCATGTTTTGTTTTTATGCCAACCAGCTTGTAGAGAGTGTAGAATGAGCTTCTTCCCTTTTGCTAATGGATAAAATGACTCAAGATTGGAAGGAAATCGATCATTGAAGCACATACCTAATATAAATTCAGAAGAACTTACAAAATTAGGAACGGAAACCTCATAAACTAGAATACAACTATCCAACTCCTTAATTTTCTTCTTCAAAGTGGTCGTAAGTGATTGAGCTCTAAAGATAGGGTAAGTATTTTTTTCATTTGCAAAATTAACTGAGGGTGGCAACAAGAAAAGATTGAAACATGCATAAGGTGAATCAAATTTTCGCCTTAAATTTGAAACAAAATTAATCAATAAAAAAAGGAACAAATATTGGGTCTTAACAGGTAGAGAAACAAGAAGAAAGATAATATCCATGAATAAAATCTTATTAATAAGACAGCATTGCGAACACTACGAACAAAAAAAATTTAAATATCTATGAATAAAAACATAATAAGGAAAATTTTCTCTCTCCTGCTTCATGCTCTCGGCGTAAGGTAGTTATCGTACTCCGGTGTGGTGCCATTGCCGGAGGTCGGGGAAGAGTAAGAGGATGAGGGAAATGATGCGCGAGAAAACAACCACTAGTTACTATTGGAAGCTCAGTAGGAACTCGAATTGTAACACCGGAGCTGACGCCAAAACTAGATCCAGCTAACGAAGTAGCCGAAAATGCTAAAGCCATAACCCCGGAGACTGGATCTCTATTTAATGGGACCGAAACGAGGAGGAAATTACAGCTGAATACCCCATATAATGAACCAACAGAGGATGTAATGGAAAACCTGCAACAAATCAATGGAACAATAGCTAAAGAGGCAGTGAAAGATGATGGGAAAGATGAGAAAGCAGATGAACCCTGGGTAAATATGTTTAAGAAGAACAAAAATGCAGGGAATGGTATGGCATTAGAATATATCACACCTCAATTTGTGAAAGGCAAGATAGTAGTTCAACTAGAAATGGAGGATGTTGAAAGAGAGATTGAGAAGTGGAATTGTACCTTAATTGTTTATGCTATTGTAGAGTGCCAAGGTTATAATGCAGTGCATAGATTTGTGAATCAAAATTGGAATATTGCTGAACCGAGTATATCTATGCATGAACAAGGGTATTTTATTGTTAAGTTTCAATCATTTGAGGATGCCCAGGAAATCCTGATGGTTGGACCTTATTCTATAAACTACCGAGCATTGATTTTGAAGAAATGGTCACCTGATTTTGATTTTAGTAAAGAGTTCCCAAATTGTGTGAAACTGCCGCATTTACCACTGAACTGTTGGGTCAAACTCGCTAAGCCAAATTGCAAGAACCATAGGTACGCCTATGTATGCTGATGAATGTACAGTTAAATAGTCGAGAGTATCATTTGTGCGAATGCTATTTGAAGTCAATATAATCAAACCACTTCCCGATAAAATTGATGTGAAAGATCACATGGGTAGAGTGTTTACACAACATGTTATATATGAATGGAAACCAATGTTCTGTGAAGTTTGTCAAGTCATAGGACATAAATGTGATCCTAACCATCCTGGAGAACAAGAACAAGCAAGAAGAAGCGGAGGTCACGCAGGGCAGAAAAAGGTGGTGCAAAAATGGATAAGTAAAGGACCAATCATACAAGCGGCTCAAACGACACAACAACAGGGTGAAGGGATCGTGATACAACCGATAGAAGTGGAAAGAATAGTGCAGGGTCAAAACCGAAATGAAGAAGAGCATAACCAAACTCAACTAAGAGGCAAGAGTCTAGAGTTTACACCTGAGGATTTTCCAATGCTATACTCACTGCCTATCAAGAACATATTTATTGAAGTCAGTGCAGGTGGGGGAAGTACTAATCCTCCAGATAAGGGGAAGATTACCCAATCCATATGACTTGGGTATTTTGGATTGTTAGGGGGGTGAATAAAAGATACAAGCAGAAAGAAGTGAAAAAGTTTTTCCACAATAATTATATTAAGCTGGTAGGCTTAATTGAAACTAGAGTAAAGCATCCTAAAGTGGATAGGATCACGAATAATCTTAATTAGGGATGGGGTTATAGACATAACCATCATCCGCTAGCAATGGAATAATTTGGGTCATGTGGGAACAACAATCATATTCAGTCACACGTGTAGAAGAGGATGCACAATGGATTCATTGTTTGGTGAAAGGTATTCGGATAGATGCGGAATGCTACTTAACTTTTATATATGGTTTCAACACTGTTGAACAAAGGAAATCATTGGGACTATCCGGAAAAGAAGGCTCAAAACATAGTTAATCGTTGGATAATTTGTGGGGACTTCAATGCCTTACTTTACCCTCGGGATAGACTATTTAGCAAACCAGTGCAATATGCTGACATTAAGGACTTCTCAAATTGTATGCACTCTACTCTTCTTAATGAGTTGCCATGGAAAGGAGATTATTATACTTGGAATAATAAACAACAAGGTAAAGAAAGGGTATGTAGCATATTGGATAGGGCTCTAGGAAATAGTGAATGGATGATGAAATGGGGACATGTGATACTTGAATATGAATTGCCAAATATTTTTGACCATGCTCCTATGATCCTAAAAGTAAATCAGTGTCAAAGTAATATCAAAGTACCTTTCAGGTTCTTTAATGTCTGGGCAGAGCACAGTAGATTTCAATCTGTTATTCGAGATACATGGCAAGTTCGAAAGGCTACTCAAGGTATGCACAATGTGTGGTGTAAGTTGAACAACCTTAAACCAATTTTCAAGAAGCTAAGCTGGATAATGAGGAATTTAGAAATACTGCTCAAAGAGTGGAGATAGCTAGAAGGAATTTGGCAGAAGTGCAACAGTAGATCAAAATACAATACAATCACACTTTGCAAATGAAGGAAGTTGATGCTCTGAAGGAACTGGAAAAATGGTCTATGATAGAGGAAAACATTATGAAGAAGAAGTCCAGAGCTAAATGGATTAAATTAGGGGATTCAAACACTAAGTACTTTAGTCCTGTCATGAAGGAAAGAAGTCAACAGACGCAGAGCGCTCAATTAACTTCTCTGGAGGGTATTCAACTATTTGACCAAGACGTAATTAGAGAAGAAGTGGTTAATTTCTACAAAGGTTTAGAAGAAGTGGTTAATTTCTACAAAGGTTTAATGGGATCTTCCACACAAAATCTACCAGCAATCAATACAAGAGTGATGAACAGAGGGGCAGTGCTGTCTCAAGAGAAAAGAGTTAATCTGTGTAGCCATATAACTGAGACTGAAATTGCACAGTGTTTGGAATCAATAGGTGATGATAAGGCCCCAGGAATTGATGGATATAATGTTGTATTCTTCAAGAAGTCATGGCAAATTATCAAATATGAGGTCATTGAAACTTAGGGGAATTTTTCAATACAGGTATACTCTATAAGGCTATAAACTGTACCACTGTAACTCTGGTGCCCAAAAACTCTAGCCATGCTACTATTAAAGAATATCGACCCATAGCTTGTTGCTCAGTCCTTTACAAAATTATTTTGAAGATCCTAGCTACAAGGCTACAGAAGGTAATGACCACTGTGATCAGTGAAGAACAAACAGGTTTCATACCAGGGAGGAAGATAGGAGACAACATTATTCTTGCACATGAATTAGTGAAGGGATATAACAAGAAACACATATCTCCAAGATGTATGATCAAAATAAATTTGCAAAAGGCCTATGACTCTTTGGAATGGATATATCTCGACCAAGTAATGACTGATCATGGATTTCCAAGAAGGTTCACCAATTGGGTGATGAAATGTGTGGAAACAGTGAGCTACTCTGTATTGATTAATGGAGAAAGAATTCATCCCTTTGAAGCTTCCAGAGGATTAAGACAAGGCGATCTAATTTCACCCTTCCTTTTTGCAATTGCTATGGAGTACTTAAGTCGATTGTTACATAGCCTTAAGGCTACTAGAGAGTTTAAATTTCATCCAAGGTGTGGGAAGCTAGGAATAAGTCAAATGTTTTTTGCAGGTGACCTTCTCCTTTTCTCGAGAGGTGACCTAAGATCAGTCACTATGATACAACAATGTTTCAATGAATTCTCTAAGGCATTAGGATTACTTGCTAATTTAGGAAAACACTCTGTGTACTTTGGGGGAGTATCACTAGCTAAGGAAGTGAAAATCCTCACTAGGTTGGGATTTAGTCGTGGAGAGTTTCCTTCAAATATATTTGAATTCCATTATCCACTCAGAAAATAACTCTCATTCAATGGAAGCCTCTCATCATAAGGATTACTGCTAGGATATCTTTGTGGACTGCTCGAAAGTTGTCATACGCTGGTCGAGCACAACTCATTCAGTCTTTAATATTTGGAATAGAAGTTTATTGGGCACAACTGTTTATGAGACTAACTAAGCTGATGAAGATGATCAAAGCTTACTGTAGGAGCTATCTTTGGTCAGGAAGTAATACCATATACCAAAAAAGCTCTAGTGGCATGGGAAGCACTATGCTCACCCTAGTGTGTGGGAGGTCTGAACCTAACTAATATGAGAATCTGGAACAAGCTGCTATAGCTAAGAACTATTGGGATGTGGAGCACAAAGTTGACAAGTTGTGGATTCGATGGATACATACATAATACATAAAAGGAGAATATGGAGATAATATTCAAGTACCAAAGCAGGCATGCTGGATGATTAGGAAAATATTGGAGGCAAGGGCTGTTATATCTCATTTTCCTATAATCATTCTAGAGAAAAGTGTGATAAAACAGCTCTATAACAATATGTTACAAGGTAAACCTAAGGTGCATTGGAAATGTCTAATGTATATGAATGCTGCCAGACCAAAATCAAAGTTCACAACATGGGTTCAACTTCATGGAAAGCTGTTGACAATTGATAGACTGAGCAAATGGGGTTTGGATGTAGAGAAAACATGCTGCCTATGCCAGCTGCAGGAGGAATCGAGGGAACACCTCTCTGTGCAATGTACTTATGTGAGAAGATTGTGGGTTAGAATTTTAAGATGGATGAACAAGAAATGTATAATGCTACTTTATGGGAGCAACACCTACAATGGACAATCAGCAACAGAAAAGGAAAATCTAAGGAGGCGCAGCTGTTCAAGATGCAGAAATCACATATGGGATATGGAATGAAAGAAACCAGTGAATTTTTGAAACAAGACGGCAACACTAGGAAACTATAGCTAAAGAGATTATATATGTAAGTTGTGTAAGAGACCCCCCTAGAATAAGTACTCTAATACATAGTTTTATCTTCTAGGTAACTTGTGGTTTGATTAAGGATAGCATTGATGTAGCATGCTAAGATTTGTAATGTTCTTTTGGTGATTAATGGAAAGCTAGTTACCAAAAAAAAGCATAATAAGGAATCGTAAATATTTTTAATACATGAATTTTAAATTTTTTTCAAACACAGTCATAAGATATCCCCTTAAAATTAATTCATTAAAAAATTCATGGACAAATAAAATAATTTATTTAGAAAAATTGAGTTTTAAATAGTACATAAAACCGTCATAAATAGCAAAAATTAAAAACGAAGGAACATGAACAGGAAAAAACATAACCAATGGGGTACGTATACACACAAATTAAAAAGGGTCGAAACTTAAACTAATTTTCTCACTCAACCTCTTTAATAAAGGTATCTTTAAATTTTGCCAACTCATTTGTACAACCCAAACAAAAATCTAAAAACAAATGAAATATTTTATTTATTATAATTAAAAATTATATATGTTTATAGAAGTAAATATCATTTTCAAGTTGTATTGAGGGTTATAAACTATAAACATGTATTAGCAATGACTAGTCATATTATAAATGTTTGATACTTTCATATGTTGCCAATATACCTTAAACATATATTTTACTTAACTCTAATTTAGAAAACTGAAATAGTCATCTCTAATAAATCTGGTAATCAAGTCATCATTCATGTTCATATTTCTTGATCATCATAAAACAATGTTCTTAAGGTAGAAAATAAGCAAGATAGAATATTGGCATTCAAGTTCAGTCACATAACACGTGAAGCCAGTATGAAAGTAAAACTTGATACACAAGCAATTTCAATGAGCGAGAGAGAAGGAGAGAGAGAGAAAGATAGAGATATTTTCAAATATATATATGAGATCTATTATCCAAGTAGATGGAGAGAATGACAACGATGTTACTCATCGTATTGATGCCGGTTGGTTGAGATGGAGGCATGCAACAAGATTCTCGTGTGATAAGTTCATTAGACTTAAAAGACAAATTTTACAAAGAGGTGATTAGACCTACTATCTGAGGTCATTTAACTTTTAAACCAAATTCTACCAAAAAAATAATCAATTAAATTAAAGTACAAATATCATTTTATGTAATGACCCTCACTGTCATTTGTTTCATTTTATGTTTAATTCTTGTTTTACCCCATCTCGTAGCTAGTATGTTGTGTTTTTCATGTGTTAGGATATGTAGCATGCTTTCCGATGTCGTTTGCTCTAGAATATTGAGTTTTTTCTATATTGACAATTGGTTCAGATCCCAAGGTGATCGGGATAATTTTGTGGTGTTTTGTGAAATGTTTCTTTGGTTGCTTTGTGTGAGTGTTAACTTTGGTCAACATTTTATCCAGGCAAACTCAATTGATCGTTTCATCGATTCTATTGAGTCTGAAATTTTGAATTTGGTTTGGTAGCATATTTGTTTGTGTGCATGGGGTTCAAAATGAATCCTAAGTCCCCGTCGGGGTAATTCCTCAAATTTAAATTTTGTTGATCCACAGCGATGTGCTTAGAGCTGCGTTCGTGATGGCCAATGAAATGGTATTTATGATTGCAAACTTGGCACTACGGTCGCGAAGACCAACTTCCTTGGGCAATAGATTCACGAGCTAGCTTTGACCATCACAATTGCAATAAAACGTCAGTGGACCCGTTCAATGCCTATTAATCATTATCCCAACCCTATGAATCTTGAGATCGCGATGAGGAACTGAGTGATAATTGTATTCATTTTTGCTATTATTATGAGCTGCATTTTCTCAAAGTTAACTTCAAACAAGGCAATTTTTGGAGGAGAAACTTGGTGAATTA
>JAJOOH010021981.1:0-20772 GCA_029582605.1 Solanum gracilifrons | reverse complement strand
ATATAATATATATATATATATATATATATATATATATATATATATACACAGCATCCAATATCTTATATTTAATTAGAATGTCTAGCATTTTCAAGATTATCGGGTTTCAGAGCAAAAGGTCATATTCAGATGGAGATGACGAAGGTGATTATGACTATGCTCCTGCAGCATACTTAGAAGGAGATGACGATGATGGAGATTATGATTATGCTCCTGCAGCATCCTTGAATGGAGATGACGATGACGGAGACTATGATTATGCTCCCGCAACATCTTTGGAAGGAGATGATGATGATGGAGATTATGATTATGCTCCAGCAGCATAAATTATTAGAGATTCTTGACAATGGCGAATCTAGAATAAACCCAACGTGTTTAGTCCAACTTAGGGACTTTGAGAATATAATTAATTAGCTTATTAATATTACATGTATTTTTCTAAAAATAATATTTTAGTAATTTATGCAGAGAGTGACACGGATATTGTAGTCAAACATAGTCTCAAGTATTGATCATATAATCGTATCTTAATTAATTATTCCTATATAATTAGTCACGTGGTTATATTATAATATTATATGAACGAATTATATAATATAAAATAGCTTGCTAATATTGATCTAATTTAAATTGGGTCATTTATCTTCAATTAGTGGATTTCTTCTGTTAGCAGTAAAATTCGAAAATGAATTGTAGCTAAATGAATTTAAGCAACCAAAAAACAATTGCACGTAACAAGTCTGTAATTTTGGAACTATTTTTTTTAATAATTATTTAGTATAAAAAGAGATTTTACGAGTCGAGTACTGAGTGTCCCATTTTGACAAATGAACGGAATCTTGGGCTCCTTATAATAAAGTTTAAGCTAACTTTTGAGATAGATATAGGGTGAGCTAGGCTCAAACCTAATTTAACATAGTATACGAGCCAAACCCAAGTGGCCCCCTTGGAAACTTGGCACAAGATGGAAATAGCTCCGGTCTACAAACGTGCACGCACCAGGCCAAACAATGGGGACCACCGATATATAAAAGAATGTCCGGATCTGAGCGTGGAGGGATAATGAATGAAATTCTGGGCTTTTTATAATACTTGAGCAATCCTCTTTCTTTTAAGATAACTTTTGAGGTCTGAGTTAGGTTCAAATCTAATTTAACAACAAAGATAAGTGTTTTATACACAAAACAAAAAGACCTTAGCTTGTGATTAAAATAGTCAAAGTCTCAAAGATGAGTAACTTTTGTGATATAAAGAAATAACTTTGCTAATTTATTTTTACTAGTTGAATAACTATTTAAGAAATCAATTTCATAAGATGACCTATGAATAATATATTGTTTTTTTACCTTTTCTGTCCATCTTTACTTGTGTACTTTTTAAGAAACAATAAACAGAAACATAATTTTACATCACTTCTATTAATTATAAGTCAATTAAATGCTGAAAAATGAATAATAATAATACTCAATAGCAAAGGTAAAATAGATACAAAATGATAAATTGTTTCTTGATTTTCTAAACTGACAAATTAAATCAAACAATTATTTTTAATATACTGAACAAATAAATATGAATGGAGCCGACAATAGTTCTTTTCCTAGAAGCTAAGAATAACCTGGTTTAGATCCTATTCCAAACGAATGTAAGGATGTTACTGTTCTCATGCATGAAAGGGTATATAATATAGTCAACATCTTTTCATGCTTTTGATGTCTAATTAAATTAAAGGACGTGTCAGTCTACATATTTAACCTTATATATATATATATATCAACTAAGTTAAAGAGCACTTTTATGTATTATACATATATATTTTGTTCTGCAAGTATAACCTTGTCTATGTGGCATGCCAACTAAGCATACACGTAGATTAAACACACTTCCACGTGCATGCACACACTAAATTTTGTTTATTCAAGAAAGAGTGAATTTATTCCCACCAAAAGTATATATACAAATATATATACTTTTGACATGTAAAGTTAATTTTGGAGCCAAGCATATGGCTTTAATTTGCACATTCTTCATGTCAAAGTCACACTTCCTAACGTGCCTAAATGAGTGCACACTTGGCTCTTTCCTATATATAAGCATTTTGTTACCTTACCTGTCATAACATTAATCTTCACATCTTATCAAAAGAGGTACAAATATACATCTAGCTCATAATTCAAGCTTTCTCTAAGTAAAATACAGTATGTCTGGAATTTTTAAGATTAGTGGGTTCGAGAAAAGAAGGTTGTGTTCAGATGGAGATGATGATGGTGATTATGATTATGCACCAGCAGCATGCTTAGAGAGAGACGGTGATGATGATGGAGATTATAATTATGCTCCTGCAACATTCTTGGAAGGAGACGATGATGATCGAGATTATGACTATGCTCCTGCGGCATCATTAGACAGAGATGATCATATAGATTATGATTATGCTCCGACCGCATGAATAAGTTCATTGAAGGCTCTTGGTAGAGACAAATTTAGAATAGAAACAACATTATTGGTCAAACTTACTGTTGTCTAATTCAAACATAAAGAAGTTTAGTTGGAAGAATTAAGAACCTTGGTTTTAATAATCCTAGTCTTTATTAGAAAGAAAAAAGAGGACACATGTAGGTTTATATATAGTTTATTAGATGTATTTTTTAAAGTATTTTACTTTGAATGAATATTTATCTAGTTTTTAAAATTCACTTTCTGGCTCGATCATTTACTTCTTTTAGTGAAGTATTGATAAATGGAATGTCCCACATTAAAAAATAAATGAAATCTTGGTTTTCTTTTTATCTAATTTTTGATATGTGAGTTAGACTCAAATTTAATTTAATATGGTATCAAAGCTAGACTTGATGTGGGCCTCAAAAACCCTGACACAGTGGTGGAAGGACCTCCGGTTCATAAGCATGAACGCACCGAACTAGCTAGACAATGGAACCTCATATAAAAAATATATCGGTTGAAATTAACCGTTGAAGAGCTTCGAAGCTCAAATTTTAGAATTTGATCTGGCACAAACATGAGTTGAGTGAATAATATATCAAAAGGCTCGAAACGTTGAGAGGAACTCATATCTAAATTTTGGGACTGTTTAGAGGAGATTTGAGTTGGTTGAGATTGAAAAACGAAAATCGTTTCGCGTGAATAATTTAATTTATCAAAAGACTCGAAACATTGATAGGAGCTCATATCTAAATTTTTAGACTGTTTAGATACGATTTGAGTTGGTTGGGATTTTAAAAAAAAATCATATGCCATGTATACTTTATTATATAAATAATATATTTAGATGTATATAAATCTCTTATACATTAATATACATTATTTATACATAATTATTTATTATTTATACAATATTAATACAGTATATATATATATATATATATATTACATATACATATAGTCATTTTGTTTAAAATAATTTTTGTTGCTGTATATATTGATAATTAATCCATTAAAGACCGTGTGACTGAAATACCAAAAGATAAAGTGACTTTTCTCATATAAAAAGTGACTTTGCACAGATTTATTTTTAATATATAGTTGAATGAGTATTTAAGAAATCAAATCCATAAGATGACTTGTGAGAAAATTAGTTGTGGAGTATTTCTTTTTTCCCAAAAGCTAAGAATAACTCATATGAATATCCTGATTTAGAACTTATTCCAAAAAAATGTATGAAATTAAAGGGTATATAGTATAGTCAACCTCTTAAAGTTGAATACTCATGCACAAAAAAAATGTTGATATCTTTGCATGCTTTTGATGTCAAATTACCCTATCTATGTGGCATGCCAAGTAAGCGTCCACATAGATTAAACACACTTCCACGTGCCATGCACATACTAAATTTGTTTTTGCCTCATTCAAGATAGAGAGATTTTACTCCCACCAAAATATATGGAGAATATGTAACCTTTTAACACACATTATTATATATACAAATTAAATACTATGACATGTAAAGTTAATTTTGGAGCCAAGCATATGGCTTTGCACATTCTTCATATCAAAGCCACACTTCCTAACGTGCCCAAACGAGTGCACAATTGGCTCTTTCCTATATATAAGCATTTTGTTACCTTACCTATCATAACATTAATCTTCACATCTTATCAAAATAGGTACAAGAATACATCTAATATATATCTAGCTCATATTTCAAGATTTCTCTAAGTAATTATAGAATGTCTGGAATTTTCAAGATTATTGGGTTCGAGAAGATCAGAAGGTCGTGTTTGAATGGAGATGATGATGGTGATTATGATTATGCTCCAGCAACATGTTTAGAGAGAGATGGAGATGATGATGGTGATTATGATTATGCTCCAGCAGCATGTTTAGAGAGAGATGGTGATGATGATGGAGATTATGACTATGCTCCTGCAGCATCCTTGGAAGGAGACGATGATGATCGAGATTATGACTATGTTCCTGCAGCATCGTTAGAAGGAGATGACGATGGAGATTAAGATTATGCTCCGGCTGCATGAAATAAATTCATTTTAAGGTTTTTGTTAGAGAAAAGTTTGGAATAGACACAATATTTTTGGTCAAACTAGCTTATTGTTGTCTAATTCAAATATAAGGAAGTTTTAGATATTAACTAGGAATTAAGAAGTAAGAACCTTGGTTTTAATAATACTAGTCCTTTAAAAAAATAAAAGGAAATATGTAGGATTAATGATACTTAGTTGATGAGGTGTCTGGTGTTGTTAGGGACCCTAATCAAGATCATTAGCTTATTAGTTTATACAATATCTTAGTATCAATTTATGAAAAGCAGTGACATGGATTGTAGTCAAATATTGTCTCACTTGATTATAAGATTATGCTCTCTTTGTTTTTACTTGAAGTGTCGTACTTTCAATGGATGTAAGTTTAATTAAATATTTTAATTTTTGTGAAAATTTAAAGTAAAGACGAGTATAGCATATATCAAAATGTCTTTAAATTTTGTAGTCTTATTCTTAAGCATGTCAGGAAGGATATATATTTAAATTAAAGAGTTACTTAATTGTAATGACCGGGTTCCTTCGTTATAGAAAAGCCAACGGGGAAAAATTTTGGGTCGAAAAACTTTTTCGTAGTAACTTGGAATTTTCCAACCTAGTCCAGTTTTGGACGAAATCGGAGTCGTTGAGATGTAGGGAAATCTGGTAGCAATATGGTGTTTTAATTATGATTTCGATTACATGAGTAGTTAGATAAGTCGTTAAGGAATTCGTACGACTTTACGAAATTGAATTCGGGTGAGTAGAACTCTCAGAATCGATCTTAGCGTGAACGGTATTTTCTGAGCGTCGTTGGTTAGAGGTGTGTTGTAAAATGGGGATTTTGGAATTCTTTAAATAGCTCATTGGTTCGTGCAAGCCGCTCTGGCGGAGCTTTCAGTCGCTCTGGCGGGACCGCTACAGCGGGGTGAGGGCGGCTGTGGCAAGTTCGACGCGACTTAAAGTCGTAAATAAACCCCTAAACGACCTTATTTTGCACTTTTCGATTTTTAGAGATAAGGAACGAACCACAGGCGACTCCTAACCATTTTCCACCATTCTTGAGGCTAAAGGTAAGCTTTTCACTCCCCGAATCCATTTTCGATCCGTAGAACGTAATAGAATGGACAATTAATGATGGGAGAGGGTTTTGATCTAGATTCTATGGTGGAAACAACCCTATTTTGGATACTTGGGATTATGGGTATGATCTAGGGTTGTTAGAATTGTTAGTAATTCGGGTAATTAGTGATTGTTTATTGATTTCCGTGTTATTATGATTGTTTGTAAACCAAGAACAATCGGAACGAATCCGAAAAGGGAAGGATCAAGTTTCTTAGGGTTTCAAGCTTGTTTCGAGGTAGGTGATGGTTGTGATTCTATGATTGTGTGATGTATGTTTGTTCTTGCTTCATTATGATATATGTCTGTACATGAATGTTGCATTATTGATCACACTTATTGTAAATGAGATAGATGAATGATGGTTACCATGAAATCATGACCTAATTGTATGATCTTGAGGATATACTTGTGATTGTGATTGTTATGTTGAATGGATCGGTTGCCACGTTCCGACATAACTAACTTGGATCGATTGCCATGTTCCGGCATAATTATGGAATCGGTTGTCACGTTCCGACATAATTATTGGATCGGGTACCACGTTCCGATATGCTAACTTTTTGTGTTTGGGTTCCATGAGAGGGCCGATGACTTGTCATAATTGTGTATCTTGAGAAACGTGAAGTTGTTCGTTGTTCATAAATGTTGATAATTTTGTATATGTTCGATATATGCATGTGATTATAATGTTGTATTGACTTGCTTATGTTACACTTAGTGGGATAGTTGCGTGATCCTACTAGTACACTGTGGTTGTGTACTGATACTGCACTTGCTCTTATTTTTGTTGAGTACAGGGCATCTTTCGGCGGCTATTGACAAACCTCGCTTAGAAGATCAATAATCGTTCAAATTCAATGGTGAGCCAATTCTTTCGGGATGCCATGAGTTCTCTTTCGTCTATATCCACCATTTGGGGCTTAGACTTTCTAGTTAGTTATTAGTGCATTAGTTTGGGGTTGTATCCCTTCTTGTTTAGACTTTTTGAACTTTAGATGTTTTAGTACATTGACTTTCAGGTTCTAAGTGTGTTTTCCGCATTGTTAGTTGTTAGATCTTTTGGAAGTTTATGGAAACTTCAGTTTTTTGATATTATTCATGCTTTCGTATCCTTAAATGCTTTAGTTTTTGGTTTGGGTTGTAGTAGTGGTTTTTCCACCGGAGGATTAGTGTGGGTGCCAATCACGACGGTCTGGGTCGTGACAAAACTGGTATCAGAGCCTAGATCCATTGTTCTCGATGCACCAAAACGAGTCTAGTAGAGTCTTGCGGAACGGTATGGGGGACGTTTTTACTTTTCTTGGAGATGCTATATGACTTTAGGAAATCTCTTTGTTTTCCCTTGTCTCCTTTCGTGCTATAACTTGATTCCAATTGGTATCTGTCGATTCAAATTGGTATCTAATCTCCTTTATTCTTCTGTCCGCAGTTGGTTAATACTAGATTCAACGGCGTCAAGCCCGTAGCTCCCGTCAATGCTCCAGCTGAGGAATCTGCAGCGAGAGGTCGCGGTCTAGGCACGGGTAGAAGAAGAGCTAGGGGTAGAGGTTGTGGAAGATTAGCACCTGTTGAGAATGGAGCTCCTGTTGAGAATGCTCATGTGAATGAGAACCCTCTTGTGCATCATGAAGAGATTGAAAATGAGAATGTTGAAGATGTGGGACAAGAGGAAGAGGTGCAGGCTGAGACTACCGATGTTCCCCCCATAGACCCAGTGTTTGCTCAACAGATCATGTCATTCTTGAAGGGGTTGGTTGGTCCTGGAGTGCTTCATTCTACTCAAAAAACTCGAGCTCCTACTAATCCTCATGTGGCTAGCACTGCGCCCAAGGTGGGTGGGACTGGAGGTAATGATGCTTTCTTCCGTCCTTTGTTGGGTTCTGTTATGAATGGCAATGAGCATGAAATATTGACTAAGTTTTTGAAGCTAAAGCCTCATGTGTTTCTTGGTTCTGAGAATGAGAATGATTATGAGTACATCTTAGATTGCTATGAGAGGCTTCATAAGTTGGGAATTGTCCATCAACATAGGGTTGAGTTTGTGTTCTTTCAACTTCAAGGTGAGGCTAAACAGTGGTGGAGAGCTTACATGGAATGTAGATCTTCAACTTTACCTCCACTTACTTGGACCCATCTAGAAAAGTATGTGCCTAGAATTTTGAGGGATCACAAGAAGGATGGGTTCATGGATTTGGAGCAAGGTGGTATGATTGTGGCTGCTTATGAGGCCAAGTTCCATTCTTTGTCTGGATATGCTACTCAATTGGTGACGACTGATAAAGAGAGAATCCAGTTATTTATTAGGGGACTAAATTCTGAGTTGCAAGTATTATCTGTTCATATGACTTCTGCAAGGAGGAGCTTCAATGAGGTAACAAACTATGCTAAGAAAATGGAGGGGGTGAGGCGGGACGGTCAAGCTAAGACATGGGCAAAAACGGTCAAGAACTTGGGTAACTTTCAAAGTTCTTATTTCAAGGGGTTCGGAATGCCAACGCTTACAACCAAGCCAATTCAGTATGTTATGCCCGCCTTTGCAGGTAGTTACTCGGAAACTCCATCTCACAATTTTCAGGATAGCCAGGGAGTCGCGCTTTCGACGGGCGACAGACCATCTTTTGATCGTACTTGTTATAACTGTGGAGAACCTGGGCATATGAGGAGAGATTTTGCCCACCCACGTGTGTTTGAGTCCGCGCAGCAGCATACTAGAGCAGTTGTACCAGCAGGAAATGATAATAATGGTCGAAGGCATCCACAATATGGGCGATGAGGTAATCAGCGAGACCGTTGAGGTAGAGGAAATGGTAATGCAGGCAGAGGTAATGTGCAACCAGGCAGGGAAATGGTTCGTCAAGATGATAGGGCTCAGTGTTATACCTTTTCGGGCAAGAATGAGGCAGAGTCGTCTGATGAGGCGATCACATGTATTATTCTTGTCTGTGACCGGATGGCTAATGTGTTATTTGATCTGGGTTCTACTTATTCTTATGTATCTGTGCGATTTGCCTCCGAGTTTGATATGGTTTGTGATATACTTGATGTCCATATCCATGTTTCTACCCCAGTTAGAGAGTCAGTCATAGTTACCCATGTCTATCGTGCTTGTCCTATTTTGTTTATGAGATTTCAGACTTGGGCTGATTTGGTGATTTTGGATATGACTGACTTTGATATAATCTTATGCATGACTTGGTTGTCCCTCTATTATGTCGTGCTTAATTGTATTACTAAGTCCGTAACTCTAGAAATTTCGGGAAGGGAAAAATTAGAGTGGGAAGGGATGTACAAGCCTAAGCGAACTAAGATCATATCCTCCATTCGGGCTAAGAAATTGATAGGGCAGGGTTATTTGGCTTATTTGGCTCATATTAGGGATGTTGAGATTGAGGCTCCATCCATTTGGTCTATTCATGTGGTGTCAGTACTTAAAGAAGTGTTTCCTAGTGACTTGCCTGGTATGCCTCCGGATAGAGATATAGATTTTTGCATTGATTTAGAGCCTGGAACGCGCCCCATTTCTATTCTTCCATATCTCATGGCTCCCACAGAATTGAGAGAGCTTAAGGCTCAAATCCAAGAGCTTCTTGATAAGGAATTTATTCGTCATAGTGCTTCCCTATGGGGTGCCCCAATTTTGTTTGTTAAGAAAAAAGATGGTAGTATGAGAATGTGTATAGATTATCGGCAATTGAATAGGGTCACTATTTGAAACAAGTACCCTTTTGCCTTGTATAGATGATTTTTTTGACCAATTGCAAGGTGCATTGGTTTTCTCTAAGATTTATCTAAGGTCTGGCTACCATCAGTTGAAAATTAGGCTTGAGGATGTGCCCAAGATCGCGTTTAGAACCCGCTATGGGCACTATGAGATTTTGGTTATGTCTTTTGGTTTAACTAATGTGCCTGCAACTTTTATAAGTTTAATGAATGGGGTGTTCAAGCCATTTCTTGATTCTTTCGTCATAGTCCTTATTGATGATATTTTGATCTATTCGAAAAGTGAGGAAGAGCATGCTGACCATCTTCGTATTGTTTTGGGTGTTCTTGGAAAGCAAAAGTTATATGAGAAATTTTCTAAGTGTGAATTTTGGTTGACTTCTGTGGCATTTTTGGGACATGTAGTTTCAAAAGAAGGGGTAATGGTAGATCCTCAAAATATTGAGGCGGTTAAGAATTGGGTTCGACCAAGTTCTGTGACTGAAGTTAGGAGCTTTGTGAGGCTCGCTAGCTATTATCGTCGATTTGTGAAGAACTTTGCTTCTATTGCCACTCACTTGACTAATTTGACCAAAAAGGAGATACCATTTGAATGGACTGAAAAATGTTAGGAGAGCTTCCAAAAGCTCAAGACTCTCTTGACCATCGTGCCTATTCTAGCATTACCGGTTGAAGGTAAAGATTTTATTATTTATTGTGATGTTTCACATTCTGGTTTGGGTGTTGTGTTGATGCAGGATAAGAATGTTATAGCTTATGCCTCGTGTCAATTGAAGGTGCACGAGAGCAATTACCCAACACATGATTTGGAGTTGGCAGCGGTAGTGTTTGCTCTTAAGATCTGGCGGCATTACCTCTATGGTGTTAAGTGTAAAGTGTTTACTGATCATCGTAGTTTGTAGCATGTATTCACTCAAAAGGATCTGAATTTGAGACAACAAAGGTGGATGGAGTTACTTAAGGATTATAACGTCACCATTCAATACCATCCGGGTAAGGCTAATATGGTGGCAGACGCTTTGAGTGGAAAAACGATGAGTATGGGTAGTTTAGCTTGCTTGAGTGTAATCAAGTGACCTTTGGCTAAGAAAATTCAGACCTTGGAGTCTAAATTCATGCAATTGGACATCTCAGAAAGCGGTGGGGAGTTGGCTAATATTGAAGTGAGGGTCACGCTCATTAAGGAGATCAAAGCCAATCAATTTGAAGATGAGAATTTAGAGGAGCTTAGAAAGAAGACTGCGATTGGTAATGCACAAGAGACCACTTTTGATGCGAAAGGCGTGCTTAGTTTCAAAGGAAGAATTTGTGTTCCCCGATTTGATTCAAAAGTTGTTGATAGAGTCTCATGGTTCGCGATATCCTATTTATCCGGGTGTGACCAAGATGTATCGAGATTTGAAGCGAATTTATTGGTGGTCGGGCATGAAGAAGGATATAACGGAGTTTGTGGCTAAGTGTCATAATTGTCAACAAATGAAGTATGAACATCAAAGGCCTGCAGGTTTGCTTCAAAGAATGCCAATTTCGGAATGGAAGTGGGAAAGAATAGCCATAGATTTTGTGGTTGGTCTTCCCAAGACTTTGGGGAAGTTTGATTCTATTTGGATAATGGTTGATAGATTGACCAAGTCAGCTCATTTTATTCGGTAAGAATAGATTGTAATGCTGAACAATATTGGAAAAAGTTTATGTGAAAGAGATAGTGAGGTTGCATGGGGTGCCCCTCTCTATCATCTCAGACCGTGGTACCCAATTCACATCCAAATTTTAGAGAAAATTACATGATGAGTTAGGCACACAACTCATTTTTAGTACAACCTTCCATCCACAAACATACGGCCGGGCAGTCAGAGACGACTATTCAAATGTTAGAAGACATGTTGAGGGCATGTGTGATTGACTTTGGAGGGCATTGGGATAAATTCATACATTTGTGTGAGTTCTCCTATAATAATAGTATCACTCCAGCATTAATATGACATCATTTGAGGCACTCTATGGGAGGGATATAGATCATCCATAGGATGGTTCGAGGCTGGGGATGTGAAACCTTTGGGGGTTGATTTAGTGAAGGATGCTCAAGATAAGGTGAAGAGTATTCAAGCTATGCTTCTAGCAACCCAGAGTAGACAAAAGAAGTATGTGGATCATAAGGTAAGAGACATGACGTTTCAAATCGGTGAAAATGTTCTTCTTAAGGTATCACCCATGAAAGGGGTGATGAGATTTTGCAAGAAAGGTAAGCTAAGTCCGCGATACATTGGTCCCTTTAAAGTTCTTGAATGTGCAGGACCGGTGGCGTATAGATTGACTTTACCTCTTAATTTATCGGGAGTTCATCCGATATTTTATATGTCCATATTGAAGAGATATCATGGTGACGGAGAATATATCATTAAGTGGGAATCAATTGTATTACACAAAGACCTCCAATATGAGGAGGAACCGATTGCAATTCTTGATCGTGATGTGCGCAAGTTGAGGACCAAAGAGATTAAGTCCGTGAAGGTTTAATAGAAGCATCATCAAGTTGAGGAAGTTACTTGGGAAACTGAGAGGGACATGCGAGACAAGCATCCCCAATTGTTCGTCGATTCAGGTACTACTTCATTCCTTCCTTAGCCTATTTTTTCTAAATTTGTCACTCAAGGACGAGTGATGGGTAAATTGGTATCTATTGTAACGATTGGGTCCGTCGTTATAGAAAAGCCAATGGGGAAAAAATTTGGGTCGAAAAACTTTTTCGTAGTAACTTGAAATTTTCCAACCTAGTCTAGATTTGGATGAAATTGGAGTCGTTGAGGTGTAGGGAAATTTGGTAGCAATCGGGTGTTAGAAGTATGATTATGATTACATGAGTAGTTAGATAAGTCGTTAAAGAATTTGTACGACTTTACGGAATTGAATTCGGGTGAGTAGAACTCTCGGAATCGATCTTAGCGTGAACGGTATTTTTTGAGCAACGTTGGTAGAGGTGTGTTGTGAAATGGAGATTTTCGAATTCTTTAAATAGCTCACTGGTTCGTGCAAGCTGCTCTAGCAGAGCTTTTGGTCACTTTGGCGGGGATGCTACATCGGGGTGAGGGCGGCTGTGACGGTTCGACGCGACTTAAAGTCGTAAATAAACCCCTAAACGACCTTATTTTGCACTTTTCAATTTTTAGAGCTAAGGAATGAACCCCAGGCGACTCCTAACAGTTTTCCACCATTCTTGAGGCTAAATGTAAGCTTTTCACTCCCCGAATCCATTTTCGATCCGCATAACGTAATAGAATGGACAATTATATTAATGATGGGGAGGGTTTTGATCTAGATTCTATGGTGGAAACAAACTCTATTTTGGATACTTGGGATCATTGGTAAGATCTAGGATTGTTAGAATTGTTAGTAATTCGGGTAATTAGTGATTGTTTATTGATTTTCGTGTTATTATGATTGTTTGTAAACCAAGAACAAGCGGAATGAATCCGAAAGGGAAGGATCAAGTTTCTTAGGGTTTCAAGCTTGTTTCGAGGTAGGTGATGGTTGTGATTCTATGATTGTGTGATGTATGTTTGTTCTTGCTTCATTATGATATATGTCTGTACATGAATGTTGCATTATTGATCACACTTGTTGTAAATGAGATAGATGAATGATGGTTACCATGAAATCATGACCTAATTGTATGATCTTGAGGATATACTTGTGATTGTGATTGTTGTGTTGAATGGATCGGTTGCCACGTTCCGGCATAATTATTAGATCGGGTACCACGTTCCGGTATGCTAACTGTTTGTGTTTGGGTTCCATGAGAGGGCCAATGACTGGTCATAATTGTGTATCTTGAGAGTGTGAAGTTGTTCGTTGTTCATAAATGTTGATAATTTCGTATATGTTCAATATATGCATGTGATTATAATGTTGTATTGACTTGCTTATGTTACACTTAGTGGGATAGCTGCGTGATCCTACCAGTACATTGTGGTTGTGTACTGATATTGCACTTGCGTTGAGTACATGGCATCTTTCGGCGGCTATTGACAAACCTCGCTTAGAAGATCAGTGATCGTTCAAATTCAATGGTGAGCCAATTCTTCCGGGCTGCCATGAGTTCTCTTTCGTCTATGTCCACCATTTGGGGCTTAGACTTTCTAGTTAGTTATTAGTGCATTAGTTTGGGGTTGTATCCCTTCTTGTTTATACTTGTTGAACTTTAGATGTTTTGGTACATTGACTTTCAAGTTCTAAGTGTGTTTTCCGCATTGTTGGTTGTTAGATCTTTTGGAAGTTTATGGGAACTTCAGTTTTTTTATATTATTCCTGTTTTCGTATCCTTAAATGCTTTAGTTTTTGGTTTAGTTGCTTGGTTTGGGTTGTAGTAGTGGTTCTCCCACCGGAGGGTTAGTGTGGGTGCCAATCACGACGGTCTGGGTCGTGACATTAATATAGAAAGTTTAACATATTTTTAAAACAAACAAAAAAGGAAAGCAATACACATAAATTAAAATAAAGTGAATATTTATATACACTTGTTATTATATTCTTGGTCAAAAGAGGACATATGTAGGTTTATATATTAATCTGTTGTTAGGGACTCTGATCAAGATCAATAGCTTATTAGATGTATTTTTTTAAATATAATAACTTATTAACTTATGAAAAGCAGTGACATGGATTGTAGTCAAATTTAGTCTCACTTGATGATAAAAGATTATACTCCCTTCCTTTTAATTTAAGTATTTTACTTTGAATGAATATATATATATATATATATATATATATATATCTAATTTTTAAAATTCACTTTCTGGCTCGATTATAATTAACTTCTTTGGGTGAAGTAGTGATGAAGGGAGTGTCCCACATTGATCAATAAATGAAATCTTGGGTTTTAAAATAAGATTTAGGTAATTCTCTTCACTTTGATTTACCTTTTAATGTGTGAGTTAGATCCAGATTTAATTTAATATGGTATGAAAGTTAGGTCCGATGTGGGCCTCAGAAAACCTAACACGGTGGTGGAAAGATCTCCGGTCAATAAATGTTCACGCACCGAACTAGACAATGGAACATCATATAAAAAAAAATATCGGTTGAAATCAGTCATTGAAGAGCTTAGAAGCATAAATTTTAAAATTTGATTTGTCGCAAACGTGAATCGAGTGAATAATATATCAAAAGACTCGAAACATTAAGAGGAACTCATATATATAATTTTGGGGCTATATAGAGGAGATTTGAATTGGTTGGAAACTTAGAATTGAAAAATGTAAATCGTTTCGCATGAATAATTTAATTATCAAAAGATTCGAAACATTAAGAGGAGTTCATATCTAAATTTTGAGACTGTTTAGAGGTGATTTGAGTTGGTTGGGATTGAAAAAAAAAATAAGTATGCAATGTATACTTTATTATATAAACAATATATTTAGATGTATATAAATCTCTTATCATTTATACATGATTATACATTATTTATATAATATCAATACTATATATATAAATATCAATACATTATATATACACATAACCATTTTGTTTAAAATATTTTTTGTTACTATACATATTAATAATTGATCGATTAAAGATCTTGTGATTGAAATACCCAAAGATGAGTGACTTTTCTGATATAAACAAATAACTTTGTACTAATTTATTTTTAATATATAGTTGAATGAGTGTTTAAGAAATCAATTTCCTAAGATGACTTATGAATAAATAGCTGTGGAGTATTTCTTTTTTCCCAAAGCTAAGAATAAATCTTATGAATATCCTGATTTTGGATCATATTCCAAACAAATGTAAAGACATAAATATAATCATGCATGAAAAAAATGTCGACATCTTTGCATGTTTTTTAATGTCAAAAACTTGTCTATGTGGCATGCCAACTAAGCGTCCACGTAGATTAAACACACCTCCACGTGCCATGCACACACTAAATTTGTTTTTGGCTCATTCAAGATAGAGAATTTATTCCCACCAAAATATATTGAGAATATGTAACCTTTTAAAATTCATTATTATATATACAAATTAAATACTATATTTGACATGTAAAGTTAATTTGGAACAAAGCATATGGCTTTGCACATTTTTCATGTCAAAGCAACAGTTCCTAACGTGCCCAAATGAGTGCACAATTGGCTGTTTCCTATATATAAGCATTTTGTTACCTTACCTATCATAACATTAATCTTCACCTCTTATCAAAAGAGGTACAAGTATACATCTAATATATATCTAGCTCATATTTCAAGATTTCTCTAAGTAATTATAGAAATATGTCTGGAATTTTCAAGATTATTGGGTTCGAGAAGATCAGAAGGTCGTGTTTGGATGGAGATGATGATGGTGATTATGATTATGCTCCAGCAGCATGTTTGGAGAGAGATAGGTGATGATGATCGAGATTATGACCATGCTCGCTCCCTGCAGCATCCTTGGAAGGAGACGATGATGATCGAGACTATGACTATGTTCCTGCAGCATCGTTAGAAGGAGATGACGATGGAAATTATGATTATGCTCCGGCTGCATGAAATAAATTCATTTTAAGGTTTTTGTTAGAGAAAAGTTTAGAATAGACACAATATTTTTGGTCAAACTTACTGTTGTATAATTCAAACATAAGAGTTTAGTTGGAAGAATTAAGAACCCTTTTTTAATAATCCTAGCCCTTTAAAAAAAAAGACATATGTAGGTTTGTATGTTAAGGGACTGATCAAGATCAATAGCTTATTAGATGTATTTTTATTTTTTTAATTCAATACCTTATTAACTTATGAAAAGCAGTGACATCGATTCTAGTCAAACATAGCCTCACTTCATGATAAGATTGTACTCGTTCCGTTTTAATTTAAGTATTTTACTTTGAACGGATACATTGAAAAACTTTAAGAAAAAAAAATTAAAAATACATTGAAAAAATTTAAGCAAAAAAAAAATTAAAAATATTAAACTCAACTCATTTAAACAAAAAACTTATTATCTGACCCAATATCTGACACGTAAAATTTCTTTATTTCTTCACAAAGTCCCAAACATTTCTTTATATGCTAATTTATCTGCTGAAAAATGAATTAAAAAAATGCTGAAGTAACCAGGGAGAGTATATATGGAATTAAAGCACTATCTGGAATGATTTTTCACTTTCAAAATATATCCTTCACAAAAAGATACTATCAATAATTGTTAATAGTAAATAAATTGTTATGAATGTGCCATGGGGCATCTCAACAGCAAAGGCAGATCCAGAATTTAAAGTTCACGGATTGTTATTATAATTTTAAATTAATTTATCATTATAATTAAGTTCACAGTCAAATATTTATAAAATTTGAATGGAATTTTTAATATCTATTGGTTCCTCGAATCGCGTATCCGACCTTGCTTAAAAGCTCATTTAGTTGATTATCTAAAATTTCACTAAAACTTGATTCCAATCTCCTTACCCTGCCCAAAATTTTATTTTAAGAAAAAAATAACTCTTATGAATATCCTGATTTAGATCCAATTCCAACTAATGTAAAAATGCAATTGTCATCATGCATGAAAGGGTATATAATATCTATATCTATATATATATATATATATTTGTATGCTTTTGTAGTTAATGGACATATCGACTTTGTTCTCCAAGTGTTCGTACCTCTGTCTATGTGACATGTAGAGTCAGAAATTTTTATTAAGGCAATATCAAAATATAAAAATATACATACACGTATAAAAAATTAGGAAGTCCGCATACATATATATATACACGCATAAAACTTAAATTTTAACCTAACTAAATAATGTTGTGATTTTTCAGCAAAGGAATGTAACTCTACTTATGTGGCATGCCAACTAATTAAGCATCCACGCAGATTAAACACACCTCCACGTGTCATGCACACACTAAATTTTGTTTTGGCTCTCAAGATATAGAAAGAATTTATTTCCACCAACGTATATGGAGAATATGTACCCTTTTAACACTCGTTATATACCAACACAATGACATGTAAAGTTGAATTTGTAGTCAAGTATATGTCTCTACACATTCTTCAACTACCATTACACACTTCCTAACGTGCCCAAATGAGTGCACACTTGGCTCTTTCCTATATATAAGCATTTTGTAATTACTTAACCTATATCATACCATTAATCTTCACAACTTATCAAAAGAGGTACAAGTATACACATCCCATATCTAGCTCATAATTCAATATTTCACTAAGTAATAGGATGTCTAGCATTTTCAAGATTATTGGGTTCGAGAAGAGAAGGTCGTGTTTGGATGGAGACGATGATGGTGATTATGATTATGCTCCAGCAGCATGTTTGGAGAGAAATGGCGATGATGATGGAGATTATGACTATGCTCCTGCAGCATCTTTGGAAGGAAACGACGATAATCGAGATTATGACTATGCTCCTGCAGCATCGTTAGAAGGAGATGACGATGGAGATTATGATTATGCTCCGGCTGCATGAAATAAATTCATTTTAAGGTTTTTGTTAGAGACAAGTATAGAATAGACACAACATTTTTGGTCAAACTAACTTATTGTTGTCTAATTCAAAAATATAAGGAAGTTTTAGACAGTAACAAGGAATTAAGAACCTTGGTTTTAACAATAGCAGTCCTTTTTATTAAAAAAAAAAAAGAAAAAAAAAGAGGAAATATGTAGGATTAATAATACTTAGTTGATCGGTCTCTATTGGTAGGGATTCTAATCAAGATCATAAGCTTAGTTGATGTATTGTTTATAATTAAATTAAAGTGTTTTACTTTGAATGGATATAAGTTCGATCAAGAAAATAAAAAGTACTTTTAAATTTTGTGAATTTAAAGTAAAGATGAGTCATGTCTTATTGGCTAAAATATGCGGGTTAATGGAGAAAGGAAACTTTAAGCAATTTTTATAACTTTAAGGGCACATATGGACCGATAGTACAACATTAATGACAGATATTAATCGAAGTATAATATAAGAAAAGACAATATTAAACGTTTTTTAATAAAAGAGGAGTCGTAAATGCAATCATTTTTCTTAAGTTTTATTGTGAATGATTAAGGGTGTCAAATGAATCGTTTGGATTGAATTTGAACTGATCAAAATGAACTAAATTAATAAATAAATTAATTATTAATCTGCCCAAAGATTACTTCACCTGAATTTGGATTGAAACGAGCTAAACAATGCATTATAATTCAATCCATCCAAATCTTACTATATTTTTTTTCTTATAATTTATTTAATTACCTAGTTAATTAATTCATTCAAACTTGTCCATATGTTAAGTGAATCATATTTTTCAATTATATATGATGCACAAAAAGGAATAAATGTCGACATTTTTCACAATATCTCTAGAGAAAGGACATGAAATATATTTGTCCAGGTGGCATGCCAACTCAGCATCCACATAGATAGTACACACTTCCACGTCCCATGCTAACATTTCCACGTGGCCTAAGAAATTTTGTCTAGGCTCATTTAGTTTTTCAACTTAAAACCTTTATGCATTCGATAAGATAAGATAAGATATTTCAAAATTATATTTGAAATTAAATTTATAAATTGCTTGAATATAAATATAATTAATTCCATAATAAATTTATACTTCAAATTTGATATTATTTATTTCACCTGAAAAATGGAATAAATTTATCCACAAATTAAACGACCCCTTATAACTTTCCTTTCAATACCTTTCAAGGAGGAATTGGCATGTGGCGAAGAGACAATGTTATGAAAGTAAAGTCAATACCAATGATGCCGATAATGATTTTTTGGCATAATACATAAACATACTTTTTAATTTGGCTTAATTAACTGCTATTTACGCCCTCCAATTTTGAATGTGTACAAGTAGGCATGTAAACTTATAGAAAGTTGGACAAGCAGACTTATACGTCCTATGTGGCATCCTACGTAACAATTCATATCCTACGTGTTTATTTGTTGTAGCTCCCAATTGACTTGATACTGTAAAAGATTATTTATAGGCCAAAGTCATCTCCGGCCCCCTAAAGTTATTCGCATAATTCATTTAAACACATCAACTAAGACTAGTACCTATTAGACACTCTAATATTAACAAATATGTACTTATTGAACACAAAATGATAATAAGCTTTTAAAATGTTGTGTGTGTAATTCACGCACACTATCTTTAAAAAGTAACCAATAAAACTGCAGCATGCGGCACATGTCCCCAATCTAATGAATATTCAAAAAAAAATTTAAAAAACAAAAAACTCCAACCATTAATAATCCAAAAAATTAATTAGCAAAAAGGAGAAAAAAGAAAACCCCCATCCCCCCACAAACCCACGTACCCACCCACCCACCCACCTTTTTTCTTCTTCCCTTCACCGGCCATCCTGATTCCAACCACAAATCCCGATTTCTCCAGCGATAATAAAAAGAAGAAAAAATAAAATCTCCCCCACCCGCTCCCCCAAATCCACCCACCTAATCATTTGCCTTATCTTCTTCTTCTTCATCCTCTGTTACTTGTCATTTTCTATTCCTTTAAAAAGATTAATTTTTTTTCTTGTAATAAACTATGGGCTATTGAAATCAAGTCTAATGCAAATAGTGAAATAAATTATGAAGCATGATAGATTAATGTAGTAATTGTTGAGATTTTTTGTGAAAAATAAATCGACGTTGATAAATTATTTCAAAATCGATAATGAAGAGAAATCAAGAGGATTCAAATGAATTATATCAAATTTTCTGATATCATTTTAAATAAATGGTTGATAATGTTTGTTGATCGAAGTGACCGGCAATAAAGATGGACAAAGGTTGCTTTTATAATTTCGATGTCCCGTTTTTTTTTATTGCAAATTCGATTAACAAATTCAATTTCATTTTATAAAGAGTGAAAAATAAAAAGGATGAGAAAAAAATAAACAGAATTTAAAAAGCTTAAAATGGAGTGAAGAAGAAGACCATTGGTATAGCCTACAGGGGTGGGGTGGGATGGGTTGCTTTCTTTTTGGATTAAATATATTATTTTAAATAAAAAAAATTAGTTATTTTAATTAATGCATGACAGTCATTAGGACAAAAAAAGTAAAGTTTATTCTAAAAAAAAAATTGGGACATATTCACGCGCTACTAGGCAGTGAGATACACTTATTTTGCCACATCAACATTTTGTGCTTAATAGACACATGTTTTGAACCATTTAAGTGTTTAGTAGGTACAAGCCTTAGTTAAGGTGTTTAAATGAATTATGCGGACAACTTTAGAGGGTCGGAGATGACTTTGGCCTTCTTTATAATATTAATGATTCATATAACTGAAACTAATATATTGTAGGTGTAAAATACTTATTTTATTTTCAAACCATATTATGTCCCACCCATAAAGTTTGAAAGAGAGTACATATATTCAATCTCCACCAATAGAATGGAGAATAAGCTCTAACACTCATCATATATATA
>JAJOOH010021980.1:0-19392 GCA_029582605.1 Solanum gracilifrons | reverse complement strand
TTCTCAATTACCTAAAGTTACAGAAGCTTCACCTTCTAGACTTCCTGGATATGGTGTTGAACATAATTGGACCAAACAAAGCATATTTTGGGAGTTGTCGTATTGGAAGGACAATATGCTACGACATAATCTTGATGTGATGCACATTGAAAAATATCATTTTGACAATTTGTTTAACAGAGTGATGTTAAGGGTAAGGCAAAAGACAATCCAAAAGCTAGAATGGACATAAAGGAATATTGTAGGAGAAAAGAGTTATGGCTGCAGGAATTACAGAATGGTAAAATAGTTAAGCCCAAAGCCAGCTTTTCATTCACATTGGATGAGAAACGTGAAATTATTGAATGGGTTAAAAATTTGAGGATGCCGGAGGGCTATGCTTTGAATTTAGGAAAGCGGGCAGATATGAATGAAGGAAAATTAATAGGTATGAAAAGTCATGATTGTCATGTGTTCATGGAAACTGTAATTCCTATCGCTTTTAGCCATCTACCCAAAAGGATATGGAAACCAATCACAGAGATAAGCCTTTTTTTGAAAGATTTGTGTTCTGGAAAGTTGTTGGAGAGTAGTTTAGACAAGTTGGAGGAAAATATTGTTGTTACTACTACTAAGTTGGAGAAGATATTTCCATGTGGTTTCTTTGATGTGATGGAGCATCTTCCAATACACCTTGTACAAGAGGCCCGCCTCGGAGGTCCGCTTCAAACAAGATAGATGTATCCATTTGAGAGGTATCCATTTGAAACATTCACTAAGTTATTTATATTCACCAAGTCTTTTATTAAAATATATATACATGTATACATGCAGAAAAATTGGCAGTTCCAAGCAAACGATTAAGCAAAGGGGAAGGATCGAAGGATCAATTGTTCAAGGTCATATTGGGAGAGAAACTGGTGATTTTTATTCTTTTTACTTTGGTGATGATGTGTCATGTAGGAGAAATAGGACCAATCACAATGATGAAGGCGATATTGATAATTTATTTCCACCGATATCATTTTTTAATCAAAATGGTCGAGGATCTAAAAAGCATGGAAAGCGAGGATTCACTGATATGGAAATGCAATCAGCTGTGACACATATTTTGCTTAATTGTCCAGAGATTCAACCATATGTGAAGTAAGTTTTTAAAATATGCTATCAAATTACATACTAATAAGTGTACATTAACAACGAAATACTTGAATGTAAAATGATCAGCTTGTTCGTAAACACATGGTGTAATGAAGCCCTCTGTACAAAATTTTCCAACTGGCTGAGGAACTATGTAAGTGTGCAATCAGGTATTTAATATATAATATATTCATGTTATAGTAAAGTATATTACTTGAAATTACAATCACGTAGGTTTACGATGAATACTCAAGTGTCCAACATTTGCAATTACTGAAAGAAGTAGCACTTGGACCTAAATCTCAAGTACTGACAATGAATAAGTATTGTGTCAATGGTTTTAAGTTTCAAACTAAAGAAGTTTCTAGGAATAAGAAAACAAATAATAGTGGTGTCTATATACAAGGTGATGGTCGATGGTACTAGCCAAACTATTGAATATTATGGTGTCATTCATGAGATTATTGAAGTGAGGTATTCAGGTTGGCCTAAGAAGAAGATTGTATTGTTTCAGTGTGAGTGGTTTGACCCATCACATAGAGGCACAAAGGTGGACCATCAACATAATAAAATTGAAGTTAAGCACACCATGAAATACAGAAGTTATGATCATTTTATCATCGCACAAAATACTAAACAAGTGTATTACGCTCCATATCTATTGCGTAGAGACAAAGCTGATTGGTGGGTTGTTATAAAAAGTAAGCATGTGGGAAGAATCGACAATGTCTTAGATGTGGCGTATCAAAATGATGTTGCAATTGTTCAACAAGTTGATGTTGAATTGGAAACCACACTACAACATCCTCAACACATATTAGAAGAAGTATCTGATGATGAGATATTGAATGTCGAGGAAGAAATATCTGAGAATGAGGAAAATGAATCATTTGATGACGAAGAATGGGACGATAATGAAAATGAAACAACTGAGGAGGAAGAATGGGAGAATGATAGAATTGAAACAAGCGAGGAGGAATAGTGTCGAATGAAAGCTAGCTAGTATATATATGTAAGTGTATTTTGCTAATTTTATTTAATTTATGTTTTTTCATATATATTAGACATGTAAATTTGCATACAGATGTCATCAGGCGGTGACGGGGATAGACATTGCGAGCATCTCGGAGTTAGCCAGACTAAATAGGCTAAGAAGAAGAAGTCTAGGAGACCCATAGATCCTGAGGATATTGCAGGATCTATTTCTTCTGTGCCAGAGCGCATCAGCCATGATACTCATTTATTTGTTGTTCCGTTTGGTACAGCAGATCCTCGACAATATTATCCTAATTAATGTTAACCAGTTGGTGCTTCATCTACTTCATAGGCATTGCCTTCACGACGCTACGAGGACCTACCTTCACAGGCTATTTATCGAGCACGACCCTTATCGGTAGGTACTCCATCTCCCACAAGTACATCTCCTTAGTTATCTGCCATGAGGATTGGAAATTCTAGTAGCGATCAGTCAGATGTTATGGTTGGTACGCCTCCATTGACTCAGCGTTTTGTGCATCCTGATATATCACCCTCTTCTACAGCTACACCTAGTGCTACACCTAGTGCTACACCGATGATACGATGCCTGCTCTAGCTCCTGGCCAGAAGGCAAGACTTGGTAGAGTCATAATTGAGTCGGATGGATCATCGTAAGTTTGTTTTGTTATCTATTTGTTAGTTTATTTTATTTATTTCTTATACTTTAATATATTATTCATGAACTAACATATTTATTATGTGTTTTGCAGGTGGCATCCTGCAAATATTGCTGCCCGGGCTTTAAAAGACTGTGTTAGAAAACTCTATACACAGGTTTATCACTCTTGGAGCAAGATTCCAAACAGTATATACTAGGCGATGTTTAATAACTTTAAGGTATATATTTTTTAGTTAAGTTTAGTATACTTTACTTTTTTTTTTACTATCGATCTAATAAACGTTATTCAATTTTTTTTCAGACTATGTGTACTTGGGAGTCGAGGTACAATTTGGTCATTGGGACCACATTTGAGAGGAAGGCATCTGTCAGACTATCTAGCTGGCTAAAGAAAGTTCGGGATAGTGGTGAACGTCCCGGTTGGATGTTGCATCATATTTTTTATGAATTAGGTCAATATTGGAACACATACAAGTTTAAGATAATATCAAAACAAGCCAAAAAGGCTAGAGGCAGTCTTAAGGGTGGCTCGTTGCACACCGTAGGTGCAAAGACCATTGGAACAATTGCACGAGAGATGGTAAGTTCTAATTCAAACTTTTAAATAAATAATTAGTTGATTCATATATATCGTTATAAATTTCAGTTTTTATTTATAGGAAAAAGAATTGGGACGCACTCCCATTGAATCAGAGGTTTTCAAGAAGACTCATGTCAGGAAGAAAGAAAAAATGAGTCGGATCCGGATGTGGGTGGAGAAAAGGGTCGAACAAACTTTTGTAAGTTATTTAATATGAATAATATATATTAATAGTGAATATATTTATGATATGTATATATATTAATGTCAATTTTTATATTTAATATTTAGAATGACTTTCATCAATACGTTGCTGAGAATCTAGATAGTTCGGTTCAATTGACACCAGAACTTTCCACCCAGATTTGGAAAGAAAAAGTGGTAGGGGGGACACACAAAGGTAGAGTCTATGGTCTAGGCTCTCGAAACGATGTAAGACGACTCCAGTCAGGCTTAGAAGGAATTGGATTGTCACGTCAAATCGAGGCACTTGACGGTGTTCAGATTGCTGCTATGTCGGCTCAAATAGCTAAACCTACAGCGGCACTAGCAGAGTCGGAGCAGAGAAGAGCAGCTGAACAAGAAAGCATGAGTGAGACCGTTCAGCAAATCAAAGAACAAGTGATGAACCTCGCTGGTCGACCTACTACTTCGGCTCTCGATAACATCGACGATGAGAGTGATGAGGATGATTATGTAGAACCCACTCCCTAGTTTAGATCTCTAGACATTTATGAACTTTTTGTAATTTTGAAACAAATTTTGAAAGACTTTATAAGTCTTGAATTTGTGATTTAGATACTTTTTAATGTTATTTTAAGTTTGTTGTTTTATATTTTGTTTAGATTGTTTATAATTGTGTGTGTTTGATTGGGCTGAATAGTGTAGAATTGAATTGAATTGCATTTGCAGGTGGACAGCAGAAACTGTGTAAAAAATATTGCAGGAAAAGCGACGGACAACGTGATTTTGTCCGTCGCTTTTCTGGTTTTTTTTTTAAATCCCAAAAAAGCAACGGACAACATGGTTTTGTCCGTCGCTTTTCAGGAATTTTCAAAAATAAAATTTCCAGAAAAGCGACGAACTGCGTCGCCTTTAAAATTAAAATAAAGCGATGGAGTCTGACGCTTCAAAAAAAAATAGTCAAAAAATCCACGCAGTCCGTCGTTTTTGAAAAGTGTCGAGCTAAAAAGCGACGAAGGTGACTGCGTCGCTTTTCCGTCGATTTTGACCAAAAAAGCGACGTAGTCAGTTGCTTTTGGCCGTCATTTTTTCACAGTTTTTTAGTAGTGATACCAAATTCAAACCAACATCATGCACAAAATAATCCATAAGAACTGCCTCATATAATGTTAATACCAACCTAATACCAAATTCAAACAAACATCATACAGAAAAAGCAAGCATAAGAACTACCTCATCCAATATTCATACCAACCTAATACCAAATTCAAACCAACATCATACAGAAAAATAATGCATAAGAACTGGCTCATACAATATTCATACCAGCATAATACCAACTTCAAACCAACATCATACACAAAATAGATCACTAATATACTTTACTAGAGAAAGGGCATAAATCAACCTGAAGTTGTATCAAAAAGTCAGTTACATGTTTAAACTATTGAGGTGACCTATTACACACTTATACTACTCAAAAGTGAATTTAATATCACCCTCAAAGCTGACATGGAAATAAGATTAAATAAAAAATAAAAAAGGCGCGTCAGAGTAAAAAAAAGAAGGTAAATTTTTTTCCACTCCCACCCTTCTCCTTCATGTTACCCTACATTTTTGTTGATTGTGAGCATTTGAAATAAGAAAAATTTTAGATCTTGCTTTTTTTGTATAAAACGTTTCTTGATTTTTGCACAAAATTCAATTTTTAATGTATGTTCATAGATCCTTATTCTCTTAAAAAAATCCTCTCTAGATTTTCTTCAAAATCAGTAATAGTAAATCGAGCATTAGTTTTTCAATTGTCTGACTAAAATTTTCAAATAAATATTGCAAGTTTTCACAATTCTCCTCTTTGAGCTTGAATGAAATTTGTATATTGTGATAATTTTTTGTGGCGGGTTTGGTTATGGGTGAAACATTAGTGGTGGTATGACTTTTAATTTTGATAATGACAATGAAACTCATGATTTTGATGTGGATGGTGAATTTATGGTTATGATTGTGATGAATTTCAATGATAGTGATATGGTTCCGATGGTGAATTTAGTTAAATTTATGGTGCTTGCTATCAATTTTTTATGATGAAAATGGTTGTGGGAAGATTCCGGTGGTGAATTTGATTATGGGTGGTGAAATCTATGGTGGTGGAGAAGTGAATTCAATGATAGTAGGAACAATGGTAGTAATTTAATGGTGGGTTTGATGGTGTATAGGGAAGAAGAAGAAATTAGGTGACATGGATTTTTTTAAAGAAAATCTGACGTAATTATTGATGTGGCAGTGACATGGTGATGACGTGGCGCAAGTGTGAGACACTTTATGATCATGTGACTAGTTGTGTGTGCGTCAGGATTAGAATAAATTCACTTTTAAGTAATTCAGGTGTGCAATTGATCGTCGCAATAATATAAGTGTGTACCTGACTTTACTATGTGCAAACAATTTTATATCAAATTCATGTCAAATTATTCAGTTCTTATATATAAATTATAAATTTATGAAGATTATGTATGTGTTGTTTACCTCTTTCTCTGATGTTTGTGTTGGCTGACTTCTTGACGATCAAATCTCAACGATTATCAACTTTATCGAATTATTGCTTTCAATTTCGATCATGTGCTTGTCAACCATCTCAACAATATAAACATATATATTAATAAATAAAAATTAGAGAATAAGATGTAATATGAAGTTAATGGAAAAAAGATTTTAGAAAATAAACAATATCCTTCAATTCTTTCAACTCATGTCTAACCAGCCATGAAACAGTAAAAAATGAATAAATGCATTGAAAATGTAAAAAATATATTAAATAATTTTTTTTGTATTCTAACCTCTGCAATTTCATTCTTCAACTCAACATATTTGTCTTCAAAGTCAACATCATTCCTTTCTGATGTTGCATAATTTTCTGCCTCATGGTGACTGAAAGATTCATGTAGATTGTTCTGATCAGTGGCATTCATCTCGTCAGTTGTAAGGACTATGTTTTTAAATTTATGTTATATTACAAAATAAGAAGGCAAAATTAAAAATTTTAAACAAAAAGAAAATAAATAAGAATTATTAAATGTGTGACTGAAATAAAATTCAAACCTGGCTGCCATATGTTCTGAAAATGGTGTTCTTTAAGTAATCGAAGAAAATAAATTCACTTGATATCTTCCAGTTGAAAATATGAGGTATGCCATTTGCAACATAGATAGACCCTGTGTTGTCAAAGGGATGACAATACTCGTAGAAACAAATCTCTAGTGCTAAGTGGAATCCACTAAATTTGAATGATGTTGGATTTTTTGTTAACTTATGACTACACCTTTTGAGCGTCAACCTGAAACATTGAGTGTCCCATGGGTAGTTGATGTACTCACCGGTCTCAACCAAATCAAAATACCGTTTCGATATCGTTGCTTTGGATGCCCCAGAACCTGTCAGAAATGTACTAATAAAGTACACAACACCAATGTTGAACCGGTCTTCTAGCTCAAAATAATCGACTACCTTAAACTTATTCAAGAAATCTAACTTAGGAACTTTGTTCATTTTACCAAAATACTTTTCAATAAGCCTATTTGGAATAGATGGATCTGAAACAAATCGCTGACGAGTCCAAATTTAAGACCAGTCACTGTTGCAAATTCCTTAACCCCAAAACGGAGTTCAGTACCATTTATTTTGATGACGAACATGTCGTCCTTGTCGTTATCAGTTTCAATAAGTAAAAAATGACGCAATAAGTGACACTGCACCTTTATGGGGGTAGGTCGTTAAATACACCAAACGGGATTTCCAAAAATTGTTGAAACTTCTCTTGACCGAGGAATGTGGACAGGTCTTTAAAAACATTCATGTTTGTGCATGAAGACCACTGTGTATATTGCTTCCTTGCCTAAAAATAATATTATTTAAAATTAAATATAACTATATTAGACAACAAACTCCATACCAATATTAAGTCAGTTTCATACCAATGTTATTCATAGTTCATACCATATTCATAGACATAATGAGATAATTTGAAAAAGGGAAAAGGGTAAAAAATGCCCTTAAACTATGCGAAAGGAACAAAAATGCCCTCCGTTTGTAGTTTGGTCCAAAAATGCCCTTCCCGTCAATACTTTGGTCCAAAAATGCCCTTATTGTTATTTTGGGTAAAAAAATGCTCATTTTTTCAAATAAATATATTATTTATTTTATGTTTAACATATTCTTTGTCTAATAATATTTTTTAAAATAAGCAAATGTATATCTTACTTCAATTCAGAAAAAAATAAAAATGAAAATATTTCTTATTTTATTATAATTATTTTTATCATTATATAAATATAAATTAATGATGGATATACTGTGATCTTATACATATAACATATATTATCTGTCGAAATAGTACATGAAGTTATTCTATTTTAATTGATAAGATGAGATTAGAAAGAAAAAAATATTTCCTACATTTTTATTTGTTAAAGTGATTTTAAAAGAAAGAAAACAAGAACATGGTTCTTTAATAATATTTAATGAAGAAGAAAATGTGTTTAAAAAAAATAATATACTTGATCCATTTAGTAATTATAAGGGCATTTTTGGATCAAAGTATTGACTGTCAGGGTATTTTTGAACCAAAGTATTGACGGTAAGGGCATTTTTTAGCCAAACTATAAACGTAGGGCATTTGTGTTCTTTTGGTTTAAGGGCACTTTGACCCTTTTCCCTTTGAAAGATAACTTTCCTACAAAAAGGCATACCAACTTCATACCAAAATTAAATCAGTTTCAAACCAATGTTAAACATATTTCATACTACAGTCATAAATCAATAGTAAGTCAGTTTCATACCAATAGTATTCATAGTTCATACCACATTTATAGACATAATGAGATAATTTGAAAAATAACTTTCCTACAAAAAGATGTACCAACTTCATACCAAAATTAAATCAGTTTCATACAAATGTTAAACATACTTCATACCACAGTCATGAATCAATATTAAGTCAATTTCATATCAACTATTATTCATGTTTCATACCACAATCATAGACATAAAGAGAGAATTTAAAAAATAGCTTTCCAACTAAAATGTGTACCAATTGCATACCAAAATTAAATAAGTTTCATACCAATATTAGTCATACTTCATACCAAATTAATGTACACAATGAAAGATTTTGGAAAATAAATTTCCTAATAAGAGATATGGCATTTAACTAGTTACATTCAATATTTAACCAACTACAGTCAAATAATTTGAAAATTAAATTTAATACCAATTTAATGTCAACTTCATACCAATGTTAAACATATTTCATGACGCGTTAATATACATAATGAGAGAGCTTGAAAGTAAACTTTCTTGTTAAAAGGTGTATCATTTAACAAACTATAGTCAATGCAGTTTTGAAACACTAATTTCATATCATTTTTTATGAAAAGAACGGAAAAGGGTCAAAATTACCCTTAAACTATCTGAAATAGCTTACATATATCCTTAAACTATATTTCGGCTCAAAAATACCCTTCCCGTCAAACTATTGGGCCACACGTACCTTTCTAGTTAACGAAAGTATCCATGTGTGTTAAATGTCATATGGACGCCACATGGATGCCATATGTACACGCCAAATAGACCTCACCTCCACATAGACAACTATGGAAATGGTCAAAACTACCCTTAAACTATTCGAAATAGCTTAAATATACCCTTAAACTATATTTCGGCTCAAAATGCCTTTCTTGTCTAACTATTGGACCACACTGCCCTTCTGTTTAACAAAAACATCCATGTGGGTGCTAAAATTCCACATGGACTACACATGTGCAAGCCAAACACACCCTACCTCCACATAGACGACTTAAAGCTCTAATTTCACTCTTTTCCCCCTCATTTCACTCTTTCCCCCCTCATTTCATCCTTTCCTTATTTGGGTTTATCTATATGAATATATAATACACACTAACTCAATTTAGTTTTATTTTATTTCAATACTAATATGTTGTACATTGAAGATCACAACTTAAACAAAATTCAAATTAATTATGCTATCTAATCCTTAAATCATCTATTATATTGAATGTTTCTTTAACTTTCCATAAAATCTAAAACTTCCTTAACAATCATTTAGAGCATCTTCTGGATTAGGGACCACAAAAGCTCAAAACTTGAACAAAAATAGGGTAATTGGTAAAAAAAAAATTAAATTAAGAAATCTATAAAGACTTACTAGGTCTTCGTTGATGTAGTAGCAATCAAAGGTGTCACCCCATTCGTTCGTCAAGTTTTCCTCATTAGTGAAATCATCGATGTTGATGTGGCGGAAATCGTCACCATCGCCAGTGAAGCCGCTGTAGTCGTCTTCCTGTGCCTGGAGTTTCAATGATAAGTATATTAGGTCTCTTGTGGCAGCTGCTATTTGCACCATGGCCGTGAGTTGAATCAATAAGAAAGCTTCACTAAGATTTGTTTAAACAAAATTAATTTATTAAGGAAAATTAAAGTAATAAATTAGTGTTAATTGATTAATTAAAATGAGTGTGTTTATATTATACCTTAGATAGTTTCTTTTATTTCATTTGAAATGGTCATCAGATTGCAATTTCTCTACTTCGGTTACGCATACAAGTTTTCACAATTTTTTTTATTTTTTTGGTTCAATATATACTTTTCAGGATGAAATGAGGGGAAAAGAGTGAAATTAGGGCTTTAACTTGTCTATGTGGAGGTGGGGTGTGTTTGGCGTGCACATGTGGAGTCCATGTGGCATTTTAGCACACACATGGACATTTTTTGTTAAACCGAAAGGCAGGTCTGGTCCAATAGTTAGATGAGAAGGTTGTTTTTTAGGTGAAATATAGTTTAAGGGTATATTTCTATTTTGAATAGTTTAAGGGTAGTTTTGATCCTTTTTTGTAGTCGTCTATGTGTAGGTGGGTCTGTTTGGCGTGCACATGTGGCATCCATGTGCATTTAACACACACATGGATACTTCCGTTAACTAGAAGGGTAGGTGTGGCCCAATAGTTTGACGGGAAGGGTATTTTTGAGTCGAAATATAGTTTAGGGGTATATTTAAGTTATTTCAAATAGTTTAAATGTAGTTTTGACCCTTTTCCGTAAAAAGAATAACCAAATTAATATCAATTCCATGACAGTAAATATACATATGTTTGCATATATCACATCAATTTCATGTCAACATTAAAACAAAATTCATGCAAAAAATAATATGCAAAAATAAACAATTTTAACAAGAATTCTACTAAATTGAATAATTGAAAAATAAATTAAATAGGATATTTATCCTAACCATTTTTTTGCCCTTTTTCGATATTGGGATTTCCGAGTCCTCCTTCCTTATTGCTCTTTTTTTGGAGTGTTTTGATGACTGGTCCATATCGACATTTGTTGATTTTTTTTAAAAAGTTTTTTCTCTCTTACAAAATTTGAGTTCAAATCAGATGGGGGTTCCATCATTTTTTCCTTCATCTTTTGTCCCTTTTGATTTGTAAGACTTGCAATTTTCTTTGCTTCACTTTTCTTCTCCTTTTCTGTAGTCTGTTTCTTCTTTTGAGAAGTACCACACTTTTTCGCCGGACTTGCATTCTTGTTTGGCGACGGCGTTTGAGTCAATATGTTAAAGCTCAGAGCCTCTATTTCAACAACAGAATTCGCTTCTACTAATCTCAAGCTCTTTCTAGGAGTATGTTCATGTTTCTTCGAAATGTTTTATCGAAAATCTTAAAAGCTTGATTCTTAGTATTGTGAATGTGCCCTTTCTTTTGATTCTAGAATGGAGATTTTCTGATTGAAAATGTGATATTGAGATGTATAAACGGTTTCTATGGAAGATGATTGAAGATGTGAAAGATGAATTGATAATTTTTGAACGTGGAGTGGTGGGGTGCTTATGAGAACAAGCGTGGTGACATGAGGGGTGTGGTTTGACGTGTAATGGTAAAAAAGAATAAGAATCAAGGTAAAATCCCTAAAAATGTGTAAGAGATAATTATGGTAAATTCTTTATTTATATTATTTAATAATAAATATAAAATTATAAAATACTAAATATTTAATAAAGTAAAATTAAATTGATTTATAAATAAAAAGTGATCTGTTATGACCCATAATTAAACTGTTATAAATAAAAATATTTTAAAAGTATATTTAAAATCTGTAATATTATCTTTAATTATATATATGGGGTGATTTTTTCGAAATAAAGATGGGTATATAAGTAATTTTTCCTATAAGATTAGCCCACCCCCATAGCTTCCGGAAAGGCCCAAACCTATTCTAATTTTTGTGGTTCCTGCCGGCTGGTTCAGGGTGGCGCCACTGTCTCCTCAACGTAACAACAATCACTGCTAAGACTAACGGTGTCTCCCATGGCTGCGTCTGCTTGTACAGTTCACAGTTTCTCTCATCCCCATGTAGCCTCCACATCCCAATGCATCCCAACCCTATCTACTCCCAACAATAAAACTTTGAGTTTTCCCAGATACAGAAGCAACAATGTTGCTGTCACAGTTCGCTTTTCGACTAGAGCAGCAAAGAGTGACAGTGGCGCAAATGTCAGTAGTGACAAAAGGAAAGAAGTTTTGGAAGAAGAGGAGGAAGAGGAGCTGCCATGGATACAAGAGAAAGCATTAGACCTGGTTGAGTTTACCGGTTCTGTGACTCAGGCAATTCCTGGCCCTAGGATTGGATCTAGCTCTTTCCCATGGATTCTTGCGGTCCCCTTGACTTACTTTGGCATCACTTTTGTCATTGCCTTCGTCAAAACCGTCCGCAAGTTCAATTCACCCAGGGAGAAGCGTAAAAAATTGGTATCACAACTTCCCTTGTTTACTCATCCAATTATATGATCACTGTTTTTCTTACAACACATTTAATATTTATTAAGATACATGGACCTGTATTTCCACCATTTGTACTTTAAATTTTAAGTTGCTTCTCACTGTCTTCTGAGTTTTAGCTAGTTATTTTTTGGAAAATTAGTACACCCTTGTCTATATGGTCAAACTCTTGATGAGTCTTCTTGGAAGCAAGATGTTGATTATATTATAATAGAAAGGACCAAGTTGGAAGCTATTGTAAGGAACAGAATTATATACAAACATTTCCTTCTCAAAAGGAAGAGGTTAATATCCATATCTACCTGGCTAAACTGCTCCAAATGTCCTTTTGATGACAGAAATGAAATGCCAGCCTTGCTGATGCACGTCTAATCTTTGTATTTTCTCAAAGTATATTACACTTCTTGAATATAGTACTGCAAATCTGAAGTTTCTTATTACCAGTTTACCTACTGGGAAGATATTCTGTGTGTGCCATAATATCATAGCTTAAGAATATAATGTGTGAATGTGATCAACTTCTCTTATTATAGAATATGAATATTTCGTAGAAGGGGAAGTATTGTGCGTTTCTTGATGAACAGCCTGACAAGTACAATTTTTTAGGTAAACAAAAATGCTGAGCTATGCAAGTCAATCGATGAGTTATTTGAGAGAGGAAAAGACTATGTTGAGCCTTCAGCTTTGAAGGGACTTGCACAAAAGGTATGATGTGTTATCCCTATTGCTATCTTTAGCTTAATTTGACATGACATCAAGTCCTTCTCCATGGTACAACATTTAGCTTTCCTTGGTTTTAGCAGTAGTCTTTTAAAATCTCATTTTTTCCTTGTATGTTCTTGATTCAGAGTTATGTCTTATGTAGTTGTGACACAGAGATCCTGCCTGGACTGATTTAGAACATTATTTTGGTTTAAGCATACGAATATTATATTTTAACTAATGTACTGTACTTAGTCAGTTAGAAGCTTCTAGTTCTAGGTCATAATTACCAATCAAAATAACTAAGTAAAAATATGATTCTAGGTCATAAACTTATCTTGTAGTTAGTGCCTGTTTGGATTGACGTATTTTAAGCTCTTTTAAGAAAAAATAGTTCTAGGGAAAAGGGTCTAATATACCCCTCAATTTCTACTGTTATAGAAATGACTCACATATGTCCCTAGCGCTACAAAAGTGGCTCACATATATCCCTATCATTACAAAAGTGGCTCACGTGTCCTTTTCATCTAATGGGGGTGAAATAATAACTTTAATTGTTTTTGATTTTTAAAAAATCCATGTAGGGATATATATGATCTTTCACACATGAATTATTTTTTGACTTATTTGATTATCATTATTTGAATTTCTTATTCTTATTGTAAAAATATGAGAAATAAAAGAAAGGAATGCGAATGGCAAAAGAGAGAGAAATAAGAATTTTTTAAAAACTAACATTTTTTGTGGTTATATTGTGATTTTAAACTAATTTTTGGCTATATTTTAATTTAAGTTTTTGTATTTGTAAAAAATATCGGGCCATCTATGATAAATTGTACGAGAAAATTGGTGAAAAAATAAATTTGACCATCCAAATAAACCTGTTGAATCAAAGAAATAAAAATAATACGTGTTAAAAGGATCAAATATACCCCTACATGGATTATTTTTTAAATAAACTATTAATTTAAAATTATTTTTTTTACTCCCGTTTGAGGAAAAGGGTATATGTGAGTCATTTGTGTAACAATAGAGGTATATATGAACCACTTTCATAACGAGGGTGTATCACCTCTAAATGACAAAATTGAGGGGTATATTAGGCCTTTCCCCCTAGTTTTTTAGCATTTCTTGAGTGTTTGGGTAAATTAAAAGTGCTTATAAGCAGTTGATTGGTTTTAAGCTAAAATGATCAATATTAGCCAAAATCTATAAGTTAGAAACTTTTGGCTTATAAGAGAAAAGCCAATCCAAATAGGCACTTAGTTGCGGATTATTACTTGTAATTCTCTCTACATGGTCATGAAGGGCCTTGATCAATTGTTCAACACGAACCTGGACTATAACATTTTCGATATACACACGTTTGTGAATGATGGAAATTGTAGCTATTCTCGTAGAACTAGAACGTTAGAGGTAATGAATGCCATGAAAATATATGAATTAGAAAAGCTAGTGGCCCAGATGGTATTACTATGGAGGTTTGGAACAGTGTTTTCAAAGACGCATTAAAGCCCACAAACGAGGCTCAAAACGTGTTGAGCGCTTCGTCTCACTTAATGTGCACTTCAATTTCGTAATCAAGGTTCTAAGACATAATTTTCCTTGCCAATATTCATACTTGATCTAAACATATAGATTTATATTTTTCTCCTTTTGCTCACTTTTTCTTTATAGCCCACACTTTATTTGCGCTTAAAGCCCTAATAGGCCTTAGAGCTTTTTTGCACCTTTTGCTTTTGATAACACTGGTTTGGAAGCGCCTTGGAGGTTTAGGAGTGGAACAATTTACCAAGCTATTCAATGCTATACTAAGAAGTGGTAGGATGTCCAATGAGTGGAGGAATAGTATCTTGGTTCTGATTTGTAAGAACAAAGGAGATATTCTAAGTATTGCGAACCGTCGTGGCATTAAACTCATGAGCCATACGATGAAGCTCGAGAGATATGAGAAGAAGGTGTCATTTTACGTCTTTAAATTAAAATTGGTGACATTTACTTGGTCAAATGGGATTAATGTTCTTTTTCTCTTTTTGGTCCTTTTACGGACTATTTTGCTTTGATTTTGAAAATTTTGAAGTTTGTTTAAAGTCATTGAAGAAAATCTGCAGAAAATTAAGCTACTGTGATAGTTATTGTAGCAACTGTTGAAGTTGTTGCAATAACTACGATAATTGCTGCAGCAGCTAAATAGTTGCTATGATAATTGTTGTAGCAACTATCGTAGTTGTTGCAGCAGGTATCATAGTTGCTGCAACAACTTTAGCCATTGTTAGAATTTTTGCAGCAAATTCAACAATTGTTTGAATTGTTGCAACAATTGTTGAAATTGTTACAACTTCAGTATAGTTGTTGTGACAACTTCGATAGTTTAATTTTTTGATAGAAAGTGAGGTGAAGGAGAGGCTGGCTGTGGCTTAGTTGGTGTTGGTAGTGACAACGAAGAACGACGTGGTAGTTGTGGCGGTGGTGGTGAAGGAGAAGGAGGTGGTAATGGTGGTGGCAAAGGAGGAAGAAAAGGAGGAAGTGGTGGTGGTGGAGATGGAGGAAGAAGAGGAGGTGGTGGTGGTGATGGAGGAAGAAAAGGAAGAAGTAGTGGTGGTGGAGGTGATGGAGGAGTAAATGGAGGAGGTTGTGGTGACGACGCCGGTAGAAGGGGAGGGGATGTGGCGGCAAAAGGGTGGGGACGGGGAGGGAGGGGTGATGGGGAAGATAGGGCTTTTGTGTAAACAATAAAACTTGTGGGGTTTTAAAATTAGTGTCATTAACACTAATCTTAAAATTGTCAACTTCACTTATTAAGACTGGTGTCACTTTTTCTTAATTGTGAAACTCTTTTGTCACCCTTAATTATTTTCCCCATGGAACTCTAGGAAAGTGTGATAAAGTGTAGACTTAGAAACACAACAAGAGTGAAAGAGAACCGATTTGGATTAATGTCTGCTAAATCTACAATAGAGGCTATATTCTTACTAGTAAGATTGATGGAAATCTCTTGCTAAAAAAGAAGAAAGACCTACACATAATGGTTATTTATTGAGAGAAAGCATATGATAGAGTACCATACAAGGTCCTTTGATATGTGATGGAGAAGAAGTGATTCTATGTTAAGTATATGAAAATAGTGGTAGCTGATACAAAGTAGAGTCCCATAACAGTTGGTTTACACCAGGTATCGACATTGAGTCCCTTCCAGTTTGCCGTAGTTATGGACGAGCTAACCAACATAATACAAGAGAATGTCCCAGTATGCTATTTGCTAATGATATTTTGTTAATTGACGAGACTAGCGAGGGTGTCAACCAGAAGCTTGAATTATGGAGAAACATGTTATAGAGTAAGATTTTTCGGCTAAGTTGAAATAAAGACTGAACACATGCATTATAGGTTTAGTCAACATGAGAGGAGGAAGTTGAGGTGAGACTAGATGGGATTGCAGTGCCAAAATGAAAACAATTTTAGATATTTATGCTCATTTCAAGAGAATGGAATGATAGATGAAGATGTTACTCATGAGATCAAAACTAAGGGGTCGTTAGGTACAAAAATGAATAACACAGGGATTAGTACTGCAAGGATTAGTAATGCAGGGTTTATTTTTATCAAGTGTTTGGTTTATTGTTTCCAACCTCATTTTGTGTTTGAATTATAACTCTTTAAAAATCTTCTTTCCAATTGAATTATTATGTAATTGGGTCAAAATAGATAATTGCCGAAAAATATTATTTTTTTATGACCTTCTAACTAGTTATGAGAAGAACAATTTTGTTGTCATGTTTCCAGTTTTCTACTTGAATTATTAGAGGATAAATAATTTTCATCTTAATAAATTGATCACTCACAAAATGTTAATTTTCAATTTAAAATGGATAAACCATCTACTTTTAAAATTAAAAGATATTGGTCAACAATGGTAAAATTGAATAAATCTACTTGTAGTTTTAATATGTATGTAATTTTTTAAATTGTTCAAAATACAATAATTAGTGATATAATTTGCCTTTTAACTAGTAAATGTTAAATAACTCACATTTCAAATTTGTATTGGATATATTTAGAACAAACAACTCTAAATAATTAGTAAGCTAATTTATTTAAATAAATTTACTAGTACAAATATAAAACATAAAATCAAGAAAATAAACAAAATAATTAAAATGATTTGAGGGATATTTTTGTCTTTATATAGACTTATCCCATGGTATTATACCCTATGTATTACTAATACCTCCAAATGGAAGGTATTAGTAATACATCTTATAATACCATGTAGGATGTATAACTAATCCATGAATTAGTTATACATAAGCTCAAATTCCTACCAAACATAGTACTAAATAATACCATATATAATATATGAACTATTTCTTTTAATACGGCCTACCAAACGATCCCTAATGGTTGAAATGGAGAAGTGCTACCATGGTGTTATGTGATAGAAGGATACCTTTCAAAGTGAAAGGTAAGCTTCATAGAACAACTATAAGACCTAGAACAATTATAAGACCGACTATGTTATACATGAGCGCGAATGTTGGGCTGTTAAAGTCCAACATATCAAGATGAGTTTTGCGGAGATGCGACTGATAAGATTGATTAGATAGAATTAGAAATGGCCACATTCTACTAATAGCGCAAGTAGCACACATTGAGAATAAAATGAGGGAAGGTCACTTGAGATGGTTTGGATATATTTTGCGTCGACCTATAGATGCACCGGTCCATAGGTGTGAAACTATGGTAAGTTAAGGTGTTAAAAGGGGATGGGGCTAGACCTAAAATTACACGGAAGGAATTGGTCTCAAAAGATCTGCCATGACAACAAGGAGAGGAAAGGCTTCAATTTGGTGAAGTGGAAAGTAGTTATAACTGACAAGAAGGTAGGGGGCATGGGGATAAAGAACTACAGAGTAAAGCTCTCAAAATGAAATGGTTGTGGAAGTTTGCCAATGAAAATCAGATGCTATGGAAGAGGGTAATAAGTGCAAAATATGAAGGTGAAGATATGTGGATGACCAAAGAAGTGACTACACCTTATGGTGTGAGTTTGTGGAGATCAATAAGAGACATGTGGGATGAAGTTAAGAGTAATGCAAGGATCAAAGTTGTAGATGGAAGCAAGACAAGATTTTGGAAAGATGAGTGGCATGAAAAGGGAAACCTGGAAGTTCTTTTTCCTGACATAGACAATATAGTTTTGGGACAGCACAATACTATAGCAGAGTTATGGACAAATCAGGGGTGGAGCTTCAATTTCAGAAGACAATTCAATGACTGGGAGATAGCAAGAGTGGCATAATTTCTCAACACTGTGGAAGCTTTTAATGGGCTACAAACAGGGGAAGATGTTATGTGGTGGAAGGGAAATAGCAGAGGGGAATTCAAAGTTAACTCAGCCTACAAGTTGATGGATCAGACAAACCCACAAACATACCGTTGGCCATGGAAACAAATTTGGAGAAGCAAAATACCTCATAAAATCTCATGCTTCATATGGTTATTGGCCAAAGAAGCTGCTCTGACTCAAGATAACTTGAAGAAACGAGGGATAACCTTCTGCTCTAGTTGCTTTCTTTGTGGGGAGGCATTGGAGACAGTGAACCAACTGTTCCTACACTACAAGTGTACCAAACAACTATGGAGGATTTTTTTGAATCTCAAAGGCATCTCCTGGACCATGCCCAGGAAGGTCTCAGAGGCTTTGAAGAGTTGGGAGGCAGCAGGGGTGAGTGCAAAGGACAGAAACAGATGGAGAATTAGCCCTGCTAGTATATGGTGGACTATTTGGAAAGAAAGGAATTCTATGTGTTTTGAGAGCATAGAGAATGATGTCCAGAAAGTCAAGTTAAACTGCATTTTATTGTTATGTTTTTGGTGTAATTAAGTATGCTCCAATGACACTGTATCAGTAATTGATGTTTTAGACTCAATATAGACTGAAACAAGTGGAAAGGAGACATCTGTATATAATGGTTTCAGTACAACCCATGTACTGTTTTGTGATATAATACAAAGTTACCTATTTAAAAAAAAAAAAAAGTTCTGCAATTGCTTGGTATCAAATCAGACTTAGCTATAGATAGGGAACAATGGAAGAAAAAGATCCATAGAGGTGATAGCTACTTGTTGAGGATAGATTTTAGATTCGTACGGAACTTTTATTATTATTAATATTGTTGTTGTTGTTGTTATTGTTATTATTACAATTAATATCATTTATATATATTTTTTTTAATGTATTTCGCACTTACTTTTTATTTATATATATATATATATATATATATATATATATATATATA
>JAJOOH010021979.1:0-13200 GCA_029582605.1 Solanum gracilifrons | reverse complement strand
ACAGGTTCAAAATGCAAGACTGCAAACCTGTGAGTACTCCAATCTCTACTGGTGTGAAGCTTGGCAAGGATGAGGATTCCGAAAAAGTGGATGATAGTATGTATAGAAGCTTAATTGGCAGTCTTCTATATCTAACCGCAAGCAGACCTGACATTCTATTTGTTGTAAGTTTGCTCTCTAGGTTCATGCATTCGCCTAGAGACACACACTTCATAGCGGCTAAAAGAGTGTTAAGGTATATTAAAGGAACCAGCAAGTTTGGAATTTTTTTCCCAACATCTGCCGAAGTAACCATGAACCTGATCAGGTACTCTGATAGTGATTGGGGTGGCGGAGTTGATGATTCCAGAAGCACCTCTGGATATCTTTTTTGTTTGGGGACAAGTTGTTTTAGTTGGAGCTCTAGGAAACAAGAAACTACAGCTCAATCAACAGCAGAAGCTGAGTACATAGCTGCTGCATCTGCTGTGAATCAAGCTATCTGACTAAGGAAGATGTTGAAGGACTTGGGCTATGAACAAACAGAAGCTACCAAGATCATGTGTGTTAACAGTTCAGCAGTTTCTATCTCAAAAAATCCAGTGTTTCATGGCCGAACTAAGCATATCAAGATCAAGTTTCATTTTATTAGAGAAGTCCAACAATCTAATGAAGTGTTGCTTGTTCATTGTTCATCTCAGAACTAGCTAGCTGACATTTTCACTATGTCATTGCCAAAGGAAAGGTTTGAAGATCTGAGGCAACGAATTGGTGTTTGCCAAAAAATGCCAAGGAGGAGTGTTAAAAAATTGGCATTTTTCCAGCTTATTATTTTTACTGTTTTTTACTTATTTCAGTTTAGTGCTTTCTAATTTTAAGCTAGACTTAGTCAACTTTAGTTGCTCAACTTTTTGAAGTTAGTGGCCCCTTTGATGGCTGTTAGTGGCCCCTTTTATGGTTGTTAGTGGCTACTAGATAGGAAATGGTTAGGTTTTTCCTTGTATAAATTCAGATCTTATGCAAATTAATACTAAGCTGGAATTTCATAAGTTCACTCAATTTTTATTCTTCAAATCAGTTTCTTGAGTATTTTTGTTCTAACAGAGGAAACCTTTGTATGATTTGAAGTTTTAGTGAGAGCTGTTATGGTAAACCCTTTGTATGTGTTTATATAGGCCAATAACTAATTGTAGAATCCTACTGATATGCATTGGATACACATTATGTGGTCACTAGCTAAAAGATAGTACTTGTGTGGTTGAGTTGTGGTGTTTAGAGACAATAGTACAAGAAATAACACATTGTTATGCCTTCCAACTAATTATCTGACTATTTAGACTTTAAACTATGCCTAGAAGCAAAAGGTCCCACTAATATTCACAACAAACAACATATGGGAACCTCATCTTCTTGAAAATGGTAGAGTTAGAGACCAACTGGACACATTTCTTGATATTCATGAATCAACAAGTTGTAGTCAGTATATCAACATTATTGGTTCTATGAGGTTATGTGAGCACTTTAATAGTTTTTTAATTATGTTAAAGTGTAGTACTAATCCATTTGTTTAACTCATGTCAGAAATTAGGCATAATTGCCCATGGTGCATTACTTCTTTTTGTCCGTTAGAATTTGGCTTAATTGCCATTCTTGATTACTGATTCAATGCTGAGAATGTTGAGGTTTTTGTTGACCACTTTGTGGTTTTTTGACAGAACGATGATGATTTAGTTGCCTCAGTTACTGCAGTAATTAGTCAGTAGAAGTTGATGCATTTTCTCTGGCTTTTTAGCCATCTTCAACATTTTAAGTTAATTACTGTTTTATAGGAGTTAAGTTGCTATTTTTAAGAGTTTGTTTATCATGCAATCATGTGCAAAGTAGTTGCTTAGATCTAGGCTTTAGTTATTTTATTTTTTATGTATTTAAACACCATTTCAGTTCAATAAAAGATAATCTTTCCAGCGGAAAATATTTTCTTCTCTTTTCTTGCCTTTATTTTTCTTATAGAGTTGAAGTTTAGTCAAAGAACTCCAACAAAAGTGGTAACAGAGCATTCTTCTTGAGCACCTGTAATTGACAAAAACTCATTTTCCTTATTCCTTTTTTTTCAGATTTGGATTCAGAAACTCCTTTCAATGCACTAGTTCCACCTGTCTTCAAAGGTAAAGGCTATCATGTCTGTGCAGCAAGAATAGAGGCACATACGGAGGCAAATAATCTGTGGGAAGCTATTGAGGAGGACTACGAAGTTCCTCCCTTGCCTGCAAATCCAACCATGGAGAAGATAAGGAATCACAAGGAGAAGAAAACAAGAAAATCAAAGGCTAAGACGACATTATTTGATGCAGTCTAATATGAAATATTTGTCAGAATTATGACAATGAAATCAACATTTGAGGTTTGGAATTTTCTGAATAAAGAATATGAAGGAGATGAACGGATAAAAGGAATGCGTACTCTCAACCTCATAAGAGAATTTGAACTTCAGAAGATGAAGGATTCAATGACAGTCAAAGAGTATTTTGATAGATTACTCAACATTGCCAACAATGTAAGATTACTTGGCTCTAAATTTCTTGATTCTAGATTGGTTCAAAAATATTATGTAACAGTTCCGGAAGGTTTGAAGCAACTATTTCTTCGCTGGAAAATTCTAATGATCTGTCAACAATCAGTTTGGCAGAACTATTGAATTCTCTGTAGGCACAAGAACAGAGAAGACTTATGAGGTCAGAAGGGTCTGTTGAGGGTGCACTACCTGCAAAAGTACAAACAAAACAGGGAGACAAAGGAAAGAAGAAGTGGAATAAGAAGGAAAACACAAGTTCTCATTCTCCTCTGGTCAATAGGGGAACAAGACATGATTTTCCTACTTGCAAGCATTGTGGAAAGAAGGGTCACCCACCATTCAAATGCTGGAAAAGGCCAGACCAGAAGTGTGAGAAATGTTAAAAGATGGGACATCATCAAAAGATCAAAACCAACACTCAACAAAATAATGTTGCACATGTAACTAATCAGGAAGATGGAAAGCAACTCTTTGTAGCAACTTGTTTTGCAACAAGCAGCTCAACTGACAAGTGGCTTATTGACAGTGGTTGCACAAACCACTTATCATTTGATCATCATCTGTTAATACTTCAGTAATTTCCAAAGTACAAGTTGGCAATGAAGAGTATATTTCTGCTGAAGGCAAAGGTACTATGGAAATTAAGACCGCTTCTGTCACCCCCCGAGGCTACCCCCTAGATGCAGACATGGGACCTAGGGTCATGAGTGACCTCAAACTAACCCTGCTGGCATAATCATAAGTATACTAAAGTTAAACTGAGCAATAAAACTCTGTGGAAGCTAAACCATCTAGAAATCTGAAATGATGGGGAATACCCATATACTGTTTGAATATAAGAAAAACTGAGAGTTTGAATACAAGTGAGAAATCAAACTCTATGACTAAAGCTGAAAGTAACTACGTCTGAAATAAAGCCTCTACTGACTAGAAATGCTGGGACATGCCCTAGCTAGATTTAGCAAAACTGAAACTAAAACTAAAAGCGATAAAGATAAACATGTCATTAGCCCTCAAAAAATGAAGACTCACCACTGATGCTACTGAACTAATGATCGAGAACCGATCTATGTGTGATCTGACTGCTGAGGACCTAAACCTACATCACGAGAACATGTAGCACATAGTATGAATCGGTACTTGAAAGGTACTGAGCATGCAAGATATAGTAAAAATGAAATAACATATAACTGAACACAGCAATAAAACAATGATATAATCTGAACATGATATGGATGCTGAATACTGAACATGAAATACTGAATGCATTGACAAAGTTTGTAACATGCTGAGACTGAATGGTGAACTATACTAATAACATGGTCAATGCAATAGAGTCTGACTGAACTGTAAGGGAGCTACTAATAACCAACAGAAAACAACATGAGCTAAATGTGTAGTCCGATATATATGCCCCATCAGAGGACCCAATATACCCTGGTAGAGGTATAGAGGCATGGCTGGCGTGATCACTAAAATGTAATGCCCAACAGAGGGGACTTAATCTATGAGGGCACGTAGTTCTGGGACTATTCGGGTACACTGAGTTCACTCGGTATTAAGCTACTCCCAATTGATTATGTAATTACCAATTTATGACTAAATTTCTGTAATACTGGATAGCTCAAAATACTGCCATGCAAACTGAAAATGTAAAATTAATATACTGATAATGAAACATTCGAAAACTGAAGCATGTATATCTGAAATAACTGAAATATCTTGCCTAGCATGTATAATTCAAGGACTAAAGAACTACATAACTAGGCTTCTGAGATTCATGCAAGAAACCAAGTAATAACATAATAATCTGATTTGGAACATTTAGATAACTAATTCATGATAATATGTTGAAGTTCTAGAAACCCTGTGCCTAGTTATAGTAAAGGAATCAAGAATCTGGCTGAAATCTAGGGAGCTAATGGGTGAAAGGAACCCACTAGTGAAATCTCACATACCTGGTGACGAATTTCATGGAGAAATCTTTCGATTTTGGGGATGGAACTGATGGAACCTTGATGCGTTCTTGAACTAGGGTTCTTGACCTCTGTTTTCCTCTCACGCTCTAATTTCTCTAACGTTTGATGAATGATTTGACTTAGATAAGTTCTAGTTATGTTTCTAGGCTTAAACTGACTAAAACCACGTAGTTTAGGGTTTAAACGACGTAGTTTAGGGGTCTAACGAATAATGAAAAGACCAAAACACCCCTGGGGTCACCGACAGACATGACAGACGGACCGTCGATTGACTGACGGTCCATGCTGGTCGACCGTTGTTCGCGACTGAAGCTTGGATTTTGGGGCATCGATCGACGGACATGGACCCTGGTCCGTGACCTGACCTATGGACCGTAGGTCCGGCCATGGGTCAATATTTAGCCGAATTTTTGGGTTAAGTCTGGGGACGGGTTGCGGATGCAAACCATGGACCACAGGCACGACCGTGGATCATCCTACGGTCCGTGGGTGGCTACCGTGAGTCGCACCTGCAATTTCTGGAAATCTTTATAGAGGTCCATTTTCGGATACGGGGTGTTACATTATCTCCCCCTTGGAAACATTCTTCCTCGAATGAAGACTAACTAGCTGAAAATTGAGGGAAAGAGCTGCAAACCCTACCACTAAGTACTGGAAGCTGATTTCTGACTAAGCTAAGTTCCAAGAACATGCAAATACGCTGAAAATGCAAGTACAAACTGAAGGAACATGATGCTTAGACTAAATCTGCACATGAATGACTGAAAAACTGAAGAGGAACTATTACCTCAAGATGGAGTAGAATCGGAAGGAAAGAGGTGAGGATGCTTGGCCTTCATGGCTGCTTCTGCTTCCCAAGTAGCTCCCTCTATGGATTGACTGCTCCACAAAACCTTAACTAAAGCAACTTCTTTGTTTCTCAACCTTCGCACGTGACGATCAAGAATCTCAATTGGCGCATCCTCATAAGTGAGACTATCCTTAATAGCCACACTTTCTAGAGGTACTATAGATACTGGATAACCCACACACTTTTTCAACAATGAAATGTGGAAGACCGGATGCACTGCTGCTAGTTCTGTTGGCAACTCTAACTCATAAGCCACCTTACCAACCCTTTTCAAGATCTTGTAAGGGCCTACATATCTAGGACTGAGCTTCCTTTTCTTGCCAAATCTCATAACCCCTTTCATAGGCAACACTTTCAGGAAAACCCAATCATCAACTTGGAACTAAAGTTCCTATCTCCTTACATCTGCATAGGATTTCTGGCGACTCTGGGCTGTCTTAAGTCTATCTCTAATGAGTTGTACTTTCTCCATAGCATCAGGAACTGAATCTGGACCTATCAAGGCTGCTTTACCTATTTCAAACCAACCAACTGGAGATCTACATGTACGCCCATACAATGCCTCATAAGGGGCCATCTGAATGCTTGAATGGTAAATATTATTGTAGGCGAACTCTATAAGAGAAATGTGATAATCGCAACTACCTTTGAAATTGATCACACAAGCTCTCAACATGTCCTCTGAGGTCTGAATAGTACGCTCTGCCTGACCATCCGTCTGCGGATGAAAGATTGTGCTAAGGTTAACCTGAGTACCAAGACTTTTCTGAAATGACTTCCAGAAATGAGAGGTAAACTGAGGACCTCTATCTGAGATGACAGACAAAGGAAGCCCATATAACCTGACTATCTTATTAATGTAATGCTTGGCATAGTCCTCTATCGAATCTGTAATCTTTACCGCCAAGAAGCGCGAATACTTAGTAACTCTATCCACAATCACCCAAATGGAGTCATGTTGTCTGCGAGTATGAGGTAAACGTGTGATGAAGTCCATGTTGATCACTTCCCACTTCCAAGTAGGAATGTTGATCTCTTGAGTCATACCTCCCGGTTTCTGGTGTTCTACCTTCACTTGCTGGCAATTAGGGCAATTAGCCACAAAATCCGCTATATCCCCCTTCATACCATTCCACCAAAAGACTTCCCGCAGATCGCGGTACATCTTAGTAGCACCTGGGTGAATAGAATATCTGGAACTATGGTCTTTTTCAAGAATCTGTTGTCTCAACTCACCCACCTTAGGAACACATAATCAACCCTGATAGCGCATCACACTATCTCCCCCTTGGGAGAAAACCTCAACCCTCTAGTGGTGGATTGCATTCTTTAGTTCAACCAATATCAGATCACTGTCTTGGTTTTCCTTAACCTCTACTACCAAAGAAGATTCTGACCCATTCTGAACTATTACACCACTATCTGATATGCTCATAAGACGAATTCCTAAGCGAGCAAGTCTGTTAACATCTTTCGCTAGTTCTTTTCTTTCTTCTTCAACATGTGCTACACTACCCGTCGTTAGTTTGCTAAGAGCATCTGCTACTACATTGGCCTTACCAATATGGTAATGCACACTCATCTCATAATCCTTGAGGAACTCAAACCATATCCTCTGGTGAAGATTCAACTCTTTCTGGGTGAACACATACTGAAGGATCTTATTGTCTGTGAACACATCTACGTGGACACCATACAAGTAGTGTCTCCAAATCTTAAGTGCAAACACCACTACTGCAAGCTCGAGGTCATGAGTTTGATAGTTCTTTTCATGCACCTTAAGTTGTCTAGAATCATATGCTATAACCTTACCTCACTGCATCAACACACAACCTAGGCCGACTTTGGATGCATCACAATAGATAACATAACCGTCTGAACTCTCTAGTAGAGTCAAAACAAGAGTTGTAGTCAACCTAGTTTTTAATTCTGTGAAGCTTTTCTCACAATCATCTGACCACTAAAACTTAACCTTTTTCTGAGTCAACTTAGTCAATGGAGAGGCTATGGATAAAAATCCTTCCAAAAACCTTATGTATTAGCCAGCCAAACCCAAGAAACTTCTGATATCTGTAGGAGAGGTAGGCTTGGGCCATTGTTTCACCACTTTTATTTTCTGGGAATCTACTCGAATCCCTTCACTAGACACTATATGCCCAAGGAAAGCAACTGACTGCAACCAAAATTTGCATTTACTGAACTTAGTAAATAATTGACGATCTTTGAGAGTTTGCAGAACAACCCTCAAATAATTCACGTGTTCTTCCTCATTCCTAGAATAAATGAGGATATCATCAATAGAGACGATAACGAACAAGTCCAAATACTGCTTGAACACCTTGTTCATCAAATCCATGAACGATGCAGGAGCATTGGTTAGTCCAAATGACATGACTACAAATTCATAGTTACCATATTGAGTTCTGAATGTTGTTTTCAGAATGTCACTATCTTTGACTCTGAGCTGATAATCGAATTCGAGGTTTATCTTCGAGAAATGACTATCACCCTAAAGTTGCTCAAACAAGTCATCAATTCTGGGGATATGGTACTTATTCTTGATTGTGACTTTGTTCAACTACTTATAGTAAATGCACATTCTGAGAGAACCATCTTTCTTATTCACGAACAACACTGGTGCACCCCTTGGGGAAATACTAGGTCTAATGAAGCCCTTATCTAGACGGTCTTTCTAATGCTCTTTCGATTCCTTAAGCTCAGCTGGAACCATTTTGTAAAAGGGAATAAAAATAGGCTGGGTATCTGGAAGAAGATCAATTCCAAAGTCGATTTTGCTTTTAGCAGGAACTCCGGGAAGATCTTCTGGGAACACTTCCAAAAACTCATTGACTACTGAACTGACTCAAGAGTTGGGGTTTTGGAGCTTGATCCTCAACCTGAACTAGATGATAGAGATACACCTTAGAAATCATCTTTCTGGCCTTAAGGTAAGAAATGAATCGACCCATCTTCAGCATTTTATGTTAAATACTGCTTTATAGGAGTTAAGTAGCTATTTTTAAGAGTTTGTTTATCATGCAATCATGTGCAAAGTAGTTGCCTAGATATAGACTTTAGTTAATTTATTTTTTTGTATTTAAACACCATTTTAGTTCAAGATAATCTTTCCACCATAAAATATTTCTTCTCTTCTTCTTGCCTTTATTTTTCTCAACAAAGTTGAAGTGTAGTCAAATAACTCCAAAAGAAGTGAAATGGTCATCTCCATATTGAAATCTGATTATTCTTCCACCATTATGCCTTGTAACATATGTAATCTCTAGCCATTTATCTTCACTATTTACTACCCCATTATCTTCCTATTCATTGCTAGGAAGATTTACTCAACTATAAATAGTGGTTGTTTTCATTTGTTTTAAACAGAAGAAAAATATTGAGTGTATAAAAGTTTGTCAAAAAGAGATTTCTTATTAGTTGAAGGGAGGTGTTCTTTTTGTGGAGCTTTAGACTCCACTTTTGTCTAGAGTTTGTTGATTTACACTTTGTGATTAGGTTGTTGTATCCTGGAGGGGACAAGTCAAGAAGGACCACTGCTGGCCCGGTGAAATACATTTGCTGCAGTGGGCTTGAATCTCCTTAATAGAGCGAGATATCCGCACCACAGCCTGAAGAGGTTTTATTTTCTCATTTTATTTTCAATTGTAATTTGTAATATTGTAATTTTCACTAACAATTTAAAGGATATTCACAATGGCTATAATTGGAAAATCCGCGGATGTCAAGATGCGAGATCTTAACAAGCTATTTTGGTTCAATGGTAATCATTTCAAGAGACGGAAGGATAAAGTATTTTTTTACTTAATTATTCTCAATGTATCTTATGTGTTAACCAGGAAAAATCCCAATATAGTTGACATCACCTCTATAAATGATGATGAAACTATTTCTCATCTAGAGAAAATGGAAAAGTACGATACTGATTCTTCTAAGTGTCGGTATTATATTCTTAATTGTCTATTTGATAATTTTTATGATAGAACTTACTTTAGTGAAAAGAAAATTTGAAAAGCATTGCAAAGTAAGTATGATACCGAAGAGGCTACAACGAAAAAACATGCAGTTAGTAGATTTTTTCGTTTCCAAATGGTGGACAACAAATCAGTGGTAGACCAAACTCAAGACCCTAGAATGATTGTTGGAGAGCTCACGTCCGACGAGGTCAAAATTAGATATAACATTATTGGTTGTTGCATAGTAGATAAACTTCCACCTTCTTAGAATGAATTTCAAAAAACTATGCACCACAAACAAAAGGAAACCTCTCTTGAAATATTGATAATGAAAATCTGCATGGAAGAAGAGACAATGGGCCAAGATGCACTTTTACAATCAGAAGAGAGCAACACCACAACGAAGAAAAATTTAATTACTTCAAATAATGGTACTCCCGAATCTCACAAAAATACTTCTATGAAGCCTAAAAAGAGAAAAATTTTAAGAAAAATAATGGTAGATCTCCCAAGAAAAATAATGGTGAAACAAACAAGGCATGAAATTAACAAGTTCAAGATAAGGGACTGTGCTTTGTGTGTGGCTAGAGTGTGATATTGCTCGATTTTTTGCAGATTCTAGAAATATTGTCCTACACCTCAGGCAAACGTTACTGGAGAATATTTTGTGGTGGTTGTTACAAACATAAACATGGTTGAGTGTGTTAATGGATGGTGGACTGATTCTAGTGCAAACCATCACGTCTGTTATGACAAAGATTGGTTTAAAAATATACCCCTTATGAGGAGCCCAAAACCATCATGTTAGGTGACTCTCACACTACTCAAGTGCTTGCGACCGAAGATGTCAAATTGTGTTTAACCTCTGGAAGGGTGTAATTCGATAGATGTATTTTATACTCCTTCAATGAGAAAAAAATTGATGTCTAATTTTCTTCTTAATAAAGCAGGCGTTAAATAGATTATTGAATCTGATCAATATGCAATTATGAAAAAATTACTTTAGTGGGAAAGGGGTATGCTTGGGATTACAGTGAATGTTGAAATGAATAAAGTTTCTACTTCTATTTATATGCTTTCTTATACTGGCATGCTCGTTTGTGTCATATTAATGAACATTATGTTGGAATCATGAGTAGTTTAGGATTAATCCCAGTGATTAAATTTTTTTTTGAAAAGTGTGAGGCTATTAGTAAAACCAAAATCACCAAAAGGCCTCATTTTCAAGTTGAAAGAAAAACTGATTTGTTAGAATTAGTTCATTCTGATATTTGTGAACTAGGAGAAATTTTAACTCGTGGAGAAATCGAGATTTTATTACTTTCATTGATAATTTTCTAAGTTTACATATGTTTACTTAATGAAAAATAAAAGTGATGCTTTTGAAAATTTTAAAACTTATCTCCATAAGGATGAAAATCAATTTGGTAGAAAAATCAAAAGAATTAGAAGTGATAGGAGCCGTGAATATGAGTCAAATGAGTTTAATTCTTTTGTTTGGTCATTGGGAATAAATCATGAAGCTATTCCTCCTTATTCCCCTTTATCTAATGGTGTAGCAGAAACGAAAAATAGAGCTTTGGTTGAATTGACTAATGACATGCTTATTGAGTCACATGCATCTTTAAATTCATGGGGTGAAACACTTTTGATTGCTTGTTGATGAGTCCACATATTGGACTCATTTAGGGCTTTATTTTGATAGGAATAGTGTCCTCAAATGCTTCTTTTATCTCAATATCTGATGAAAACTCTTAAGTTTCAGGTATTTGAAGTTTTATTGGAGGCATAAACACTTAGGCGCAAAAAGAAACAAAAAGGCTGAAAAGAACGAAGAAGCTGAAGCCTGCACATCGCCAAGCACACTTGGCGATTCGCCGAAGGGACGCACTCCGCCCTTTGTTCCAGTACGCGAAGCCTTGAAGGAGCAGGATCAAAAAGGAGATGAAAGGAGCAGTCAGCATTTCGCCGAATAATTCCGCGAAGCAATAATAGGTTGCCCAATGACACAGAGCACGACGATGTTGAAGGTTAGTGCAAGACGGCGATGAACTACACCAAAGGGCGAATCGCCGAGTAAATCGGTGATTCCGACTAACCTCGCTGAAAGATCCACCAACACTATTTTTTGAAGTCTATAAATACTAAACTTGTTATTAATTTTTTTGAGTCGAACATTTATTTTAATTTCCAGAATAGAATAGTACTTTTTGGGATATTTTCTCTCAACTTTGGACAGGGTTTTTGGGAGACTTGAAGAAAGAAAGATTTCATCTTCCCCAAGTTGGAACTGGGTCTTCTCCATTCTTCTTCCTTTGCTTAAATCAAGATTTAATTCCTTATACCCATTTGATTATAGTATCATTTTAGGTATATTTTGTTATTTCGTGATGTGCGGCTAAAAACCCCATTCTTGGGGTGTTATTTAGCAAATATGTGTTAATATTGTTTTTGTATCTTGCTTGCTGATAGGATAGATTTATTTTAATGGTGATTTCACCTAGTGCTTGTGGTTTAATTTAATGGCTTTGTAGTTGCAAATACAAAACCACCCATGTGTTTTCGGTTTGCCCGAGAGGGAGGTCGCGAAACAAAGACTACTAGACTAATGGCCTAAGTAGTAGGTCGACATGAGGTTCAGCCCGAGAGGGTGAGACCTAGTCCCATATCCTAACACTAACCTCGAGAGAGTGAGTGTGGTAAGTCATAGGCTGGGCTTCATGCGGCAAATGGGTGTCCGAGAGTAATGCATTTGAAACGGGGTAAGTTGCCCGAGAGGGAACTTATTTCCATCTAAAGATTAATCTCGTCACTAATATCTTGCAAATTTTGTATTGAAAGCATGTACCCAACTATTTATCTCAACTTGTATTGCGGTCACACCCCAAGAACTTGTCCCCATACTTGATCTTCTTATTATTTTTGTTGTTTTTTACTTTGTGACAGAACCCCCATTTGATATTTGACACCTTTGTGTCACCCCTTTTAATTTATAATGTTTTTAATCGTTAATGTCTTTAGCTAAGACTAGTTTGAACTAAATTTTATTTTTCTACTAATTATCAAAACCACTCCCTTGGGACACGACCCCAACCCTTGCTTGGGTTACTATATTATCGACGATCGTAGACACTCGTACTGTAGATTAGTGTCGTTGGTCATGATAAGTATCAAAATGGCACCGCTGTCGGGGAGTGGTGTTGTTTGAGAATTTATAGTTTAATAGAGTTTCTGTTCTTATTAGTTGTAGTGTCACTAACTTTACTTTTAGTTTTTTTCTTCGTTGAGTTGTCCATTTAGATGAGCATGGCTGAGCAGAGTAGTGGCAATTTGGTTGAAATGAGCCAAGAAGTCCAAAAGAACCTCACTCTAACCGCATTGGCATCTCAACTAAACGACTTGGCCACCAAAATCTCAGAGGTGGAAGTCCAATGCAACATCAAGGGGAGGTATATACCCCCTCATGAGTAGAAGAAGTCTAGAGATGGGGGAAAAATCGTATTGAGGACACACTTCAAATCATTCCCCAAAAGATCACCGGTCAAGATCGAGGGTTGGAAGAAATAAATGAGAATGTTGACGTGTTGGATCAAATGATTGGATCTCACTCTAGATCAATCCAGCTAATTAGGTCACTCCTGAGTTTTGCAGTGCCTCATCTCTACCCAAATGACATATTGGGGTCTCCTAGTGACACTAGGGCCAACCCCAATAATGGAGAATGAGAACGGACTTGCGTCATGCCATGACATTAACTAAGGCGCTTCTTGGGAGGCAACCCAAGGTGATGTTGCTTTAAGTTATTCTGTTCGAATAATGGTGTGCTGATTTTGTAGGTTAAAGTGAGAA
>JAJOOH010021978.1:0-13901 GCA_029582605.1 Solanum gracilifrons | reverse complement strand
CCCCCCCCCCCCCCCCCCCCCGACCAAGCAAATCCTAGATCTGCCATTAATCTGAGGAGTGATGTGAGGAGCTTTTAGATGGATGGAAGACAATCATCTGCATTTGTGACCCATTAACAAGTGGCTCAAACTAGCTTGTTTAGAAAGTTGAGGATCCACATCTAGCGTTTGACCAACTCTATAAACACGGGAAAAAGCCGCAAATGAGTGAATATAGAGGAACACTCCTTGTTTTAGAAGGAAACTCTCATGGAATGTTCGACTTGATGCTTTTCACCTTTATTGCACAATGTCGTAAGTTTATTCTGCTTGTAATTGTAACTTTGTTTTAGTGATTTAAGATCAAGTGTTGAAGACTTGCTCCACAAGTTTATAAAAATCCATCTGATGAATATCATATTTTTTCAGGAATAATCCTGAGGCCTGGATTTATCTATGGAACCCGTCGTGTCGGGAGCATGAAATTACCCCTCGGTGTAATTGGTTCTCCTCTAGAGATGGTGTGTACCCTTTGCTTAATTTTACTCCTTTTCAGGCACAACTAATGCACATACTGCTTCTTATCCTGGAAAATGAACAAAAGTCGGACCACTCACGGACCCTTGTTAGTTTTTTTTGTTTCACGTAGCAGTCATTCCTTAACGAAACTCCTTTCAGTTATTGAATTGAACCTGTGCTGTATTATCCAAAGATGCAAATCCCCTCAAACTTCATTGTCCCATCTATGCAAAATTAATAATGTAATAAAATAATAGTTTAGATGGAAAAGAACGTGAATCTCTTTTTTTGTCTCCTGTCAGATTGATACTATGAATGGTCATTCTATATGAATCTTCCATCCATGTAAATTTTTCCTATTTGTGCATTGTAATAGTTTCTCTTTGTATATTTAGACGGCATTGGCTAAGTTTCTGTTGGTTCCATTTTCAGATTCTACAGCGTGCAAAACCTCTGAGTCAAATACCCCTTGTTGGGCCTCTTTTTACTCCTCCTGTGAATGTCACTGCGGTAGCTAAAGTTGCCGTCAGAGCAGCAACAGATCCTGTATTCCCTCCTGGTGTGATTGATGTTCACGGAATCTTACGCTACAGCCAGCAGAGATCTGTATAAGGTGAATGATTTCATCTGAAAATAATGATAATGTGATACCAACGGTGGAATTCTTTTACAATCCTCAAAGAAGCATTTTCATATATTTCCTGATGGTAAAGCGTAAAAGGTTCCATTCAATAAATAAAATGATGCTTCTGTAATCATTATTCTCTTCAGTGTATCTTGCTTGTAGCTAAATAGGTTGCATTTTCGTCAATGACATTCGTCTGTCTGTAGCTCAACAGGCTGCACCAGATATTTATCCCTCCCCCCCCCCTCCTTTTGAGTTTGGCTGTTGCTAAGTTGTTTTTGCTTAAAGAATAAGAAAATTGATGCCCTTAGATATAAGAATTCAGTTTCTTTTTTTTTCTTCCCTTCACAACTTGATTTCAAGCAGAGCAGATTGGTTCAACTCATCAATTTGTATTGGTGAGAAATGGTAGTTGAATATGTGCAAGTGGTTTATAAATTGAGAAATGACAATTCACTGGCTGATACATTGGATTACAATTTTATGAGTTTGATTCGTAGGCATTCAGTTTGATTTTTGAGTTTATTTCGATTTATTTATGAGTTTACAAATCCCAACTTTTGAATTAATTGCAAAAATCTTCTTTTTCCTTCTCTCTTAATATTTGGGGACACATCACTTCATCTTTATTAGATAGATACATTGCAATTTTGTTTGTGTATAATGTGTCTGATACAAATGTTATTGTTGACATATATATAATATCAATTATTTCAAATCTAAATTAGTATGAATCTGGTTTAATGATTTATAATTATGTATTTGATATTTGATACATAACTCTTGCATCATTTGTTATGTATAGGGTGAAGAAGCAATGTATTCGTGAGTTTTGAAAAGTTTAAAATTATTGTAATTTGAGAAACTTTCGAAGTAGGGTGTAAATTAAGCCCAAATTATTAGAGTCTCTGTACTTTATGTTGAATGTAAACTTGTGAAGTTGATTAATACTTGTAAAAAATAATTTAAAAATTTGTGGCAATTAATATGAATGTTTATGTACATGATGCAACATTTTTTGTTCTCATGCAAAGAGGAGAAAATCACAACCTGTCTCACGTGATTTTAACTCAACTCCATTATCTTCAAAGAAGGCCAATTTAAATGAATTAAGCTATCTTCTCAGTTTTTTTGTGTGTTAGTCCATGAATTTTTTGGTGATACTTCCGGATGAATTCTTTGCGAAATTTTTACAAAACCCTACCCTCCATAGGGAGTTGGGGAAGAAGTACGTAAAGTCTTACCATTTTCAGAGTTCATTTTGGGCATTTAGGGGTCAATTTACAAGAACTAGGCAATTCTTTTAGTTTTTTGTGTGTGCTATCCCATGGATATTTTGATGATATGACCTCTGAATGGTTTCTTGTGAAACCTTTACGAAACCCTCTGTAAGGAGTTGGGCGAGCAGTAAGTATAGTTTCACTATTTTCATAGTCCATTTTGGATATTTAGGGGCCAGTTTACATGAATTAGGTAATTTTCTCAGTTTTTCGTGTGTTAGCCCATGAATATTTTGGCTATACGGCCTTCAGACGATTTCTTTGCGAAACATTTATGGAACCCTCCGTAGAGAGATGAGGGAGTAGTACATATAATCTCACCATTTTCAGAGTTCATTTTGGACATTTAGAGGTCAATTTACAAAAATTAAGTGATTTTCTAAGTTTTTCGTGTTTGTTAGACCATGAATATTGTGGTGATACAACTTCAAGATGAATTCTTTGTGAAACCTTTACGGAACCCTCGATAAGGAGTTAGGAGAGCAATACGTACATTATAATCATTTTTAGAGTCTATTTGGGGAATATAGGGGTGATTTTACAGGAATTAAGTGTTGTTTTTTTCCAGTATGTGTTAGACAATGATTTTTTTTTATTATACGGCTTCCGGATGATCTCTTTGCGAAATCTATATTTCATGATTCGGCGTAAATACGGGTCAAAAATATTTATTCAAGCTCAATTAGTTTGCTTACAAATTATTTTAATCTTCGGTAAGAAATTCTCCTTCAAACCAATAAGAAACTATAAAACGACGTACTACAATTACCATTCAACAACAAAAAAAAAAAAACACTAAGGCAGCCAACTATCCAGACATAATGGAGTATAATTTACAAACTTTGGGTGAATCGAAATCATTAGTTATAGCTATTCACTTAGATTTTCTAGACATGGTGCTTAATACACGTGCAACCTTATGAGGTAGTGATGAGTTTCACGCACTCTAAGTTTGGTCCGTGCATGATTAGGAAGATTGGCCGCAGAGCGGTACCACCCACCCTACCCTACCACCTACAGGTGTATGGTGAATCCCGGTTATATGACAAATATGGTATGGATACAATTCAGGTTATATGAATCTCAAGACTAAGCTTTAATACACGTGCAATATATGTATGGTGAATCTAGTTCACAATAAAAGAGAGTAATAATTTTATGTTGAATGAAAATGTTTTTTTTTAGGGAACTTTCAACTCAACATCTTGTCTAGAGTTTGTTTAGTTACGCAATCTTGGATCAGACAAGTCAAGAATGTTACTGCTGAAATATTAGTGAAGATTATAGCTTAATGGACTTGAATCTCTTTAGAGAAAATGAGATATACATGCCTCAATTTAAATATTTATTAATTCATTTTATTTGTTAACCGAAATTTATGATGTTTTCACCAGACACTTTTTATATATCCAAGTTGAGGTGCCTAGCTAGTTCGAAATCCATGATTATAAAAAGCAGATATACAATTTATTTACTCACCTATAGTTGACAACTTGACACTTCGGTTCGAATTTATTTACTCATCTTTTTAAAAAAAATCAATTTTGGTCCATTACTCATCTTGTTTTATATATTTGATTAGAATTTAAAATTTTAAATACAGTTTGTAAATTTATTTTTTAGGAAAATAATTTAATAACTTAGCAATATTGTTATATGCTAATTCATCAAGCGTCTACAAATCTCTGACTAGGGCAAAATGATCTCTGAAAGGCCTTTTTAGATTGTTTTTCATTTATTTACTTTTAAAAAAATAATTTATGATTTTTGGTGAAGAGGAAAGAAAAATTATAAAATAAAATAAATTTAGTAAGAAATCCTATTCACCAGATTAATTGTATTTTCTAAACAATAAGACTAAATTAAGTAGAATATATATAATTGGTATAAAAGAAGAAATCTTTCAACAAGAAGATGATGAAAATTTTGTGCAAAAAGCAAAGAAGAATAAAGACTTCGTAAGTCAATTTCATAATAATAACAAGTCTAAATTCATGCCTAACAGACTCCCAACAGGAGATGTAGGAACAACCCAATTTTTAAATTTGGATTGTAAAAGAGATTCCGAAATAAATCTAGATCTATGGTCTCAAAATATATTTCTCTACTTTTTACTCGGAAAAGGAGTGAATTATACGGATGAAGAAAAATATGATGATAAATACCTTCGCAGGAAAAGTAAGTAATTGGCATACAGGATTAACATATGATGCAAAAGGAATCATAAAAAATAATACTCTAGAAGGATTTAAGAAATCCCTTCAAGAAGTAATAAAAAATCCAGTGCAATATATTGCAAATGAATTTTTCAAGAATACACTTGTGAATTCAAAGAATATTATTACAAAATATTTGATAGTAGCAAAGAAATGCAACCATATCTAGAAAAATTGTATTGACCAGATTTCTTTAAGTTAGATTTTTTTAGAAAAGTAATCTATGTTTCTAGAAGAAAGAAAAGGAAAATTATAAAATAAAAAGACTTTTTAGTAAGAAATTGACCAGATTCATTTTATTTTCTAGACCATAAGAATAAATTAAGCAAAATATTTATTTACTTAATAATGGAAAGAAAATTAATTGTATTGACCAGATTTTCTTTAATTCAGATGATACTTGGCTAGCTATAAATAGGACCTTCTAAGTAAAAATAGGGTAAACCCAAATGAAGGAAGCGATAGGTGAATAGATCGGCAAGATGAATATAGAGAGGCAAGATGAAAATTAAAACTTTGAAAAGAAAATTCACACTTCTAGAGCCACTGTCGGAATTGTTGATAAAGCACCTCATACTTTGAAGGAGTTTTTTCCCCAGAGAATGGTTCATAATAATATTTATCAATTTTTCCTATAGTGGCTTCAGAGGTGCGAAGTTTCGTTTTAAAGTTCCAATAATTCTCAAGCAATCAGTTCGGCCTCTCTGTATTCATCTTTGCCTATCTATTCACGTGTCACACAAGCGTAAAAATATTTCCATTAATAGAAGGTGCTAAGTATCTTCAAAACTATTTGTCTACTAAAGTAAAAAAGGAGCACCAACTTTCTTTATTTTTGAATTGCTCTTTTTATTAATGCCCGTTAAGTAAAATCTTATACATAAATATATTGACATTTGTACTTGCGCTTTTTTTTTATATATGCTAGCTAGCCTTTAACATGGATTATATTATGAACTAGACACCTCATCTTGAGCAAAATATAAGTTATAAATGCCTTAGATGTTGATTATGCCAACATGATTTTGGTTTGAAATGTATAAAATGCATGTCCTTGCTAAAAAAAATGTAACAATTCAATTATTTTCATCGAGCATTGAGGTAAACACAATAACTATATAAGATGATTATACATAATGATTTATTTCAACGTGATTAGATATCTAGTGAATTTAATTTATCTGGTGATCAAAACAACATTCAACGTTAGCTTGACAATGACATTACTATTTATCATGACTTGTTGTTCATTTAGTTTTAATAATTTTTTTTTAATGAATCATGTATCTGTTGTATATCATTTACTTATATAATAGATGATCTATTGTATAGTGTTTATTTATATACGGAAGATTAAGTTAATAGTTTTTATAAGTATAAAATTTATGTATACAATCTAAGACATATGTAGGACAAACCATCGCTATATGATTATACTATAAGATTAAATATAATTTATTTTGATTACTAGAGCAATATAGTTGTAACTTTTTGTACTATCACAGTTTAATTTCTATGTATTTAATAGACCAGATAGACACAAGTCCTTAACCGATTAAATAAAATAAATTCTTTATAAGCTCACCAGATATATTTATACTTTTAATCTTGATAAAATTATCATTAGTTGTGTATATTATTTCTTATTTTAATTTATTAAGATATGATATTCTTTTATGGGTCAATATATCTGAGAAATTTGATGATATAATATACACTGGTGAAGTAATAATTAGTGAAATTCATGTCTCGATGTAGAGATTGATAATACATCTTTATAAAAGCTTAAAACTTTTCATGGTAAACTCTGCATGTGAATTTTACATCTAACTCATAAAATAAGTCATGCAAATTTTTTAATAAATAATGAAATAATTCATAATTTATTAAGATTAATTCAGCAAGAAACGAATTAATGTCATAATGAAGAGTCACGTTACTTAATTATGTGATCCCTATTGTGCATGAATAAATAAGTAGAATTTAATAAAACCAGGAGTCTTTTTTATGGAAAGAAGACCTGATATATACATGTTTTAGAAACAATTATGTTTTTGAAATGATTACGGTTGAAAAATTGTTACGATTGGAATATCAAAACATTTGGTTGATTGGGTGATGAGAGTATTAGTTATTAAAGGGTCAGTGTCATGATCCAAAAATGGATGTGATGACACTCGTTTATCCCACCAATACAAGTCAATCTAATCCAAAAATACGATAGAAATGTGGAAAATAAACTATCAATAACATTAGTGTGGAATACATAGTCAATCTCATAATACCCCTAAAACTTGATTGTCACGTGTACAAACCACTAATATATTACAACATAATGGAAAGATAAATACAAGGCTCAATGTCTTTGTTACTAGAATAGAACAAGAACATAATAAAGAACAAGAGGGCATGCTGAAGTGACAAATGTCTATCTCTCAACTTGACACTTATGTTCAAATTTATTTACTCATCTTGTTTTATATATTTGATTATAATTTAAAATTTCAAATAAAGTTTGTAGATTTATTTTTTAGGAAAATAATTTAATAACTTAGCAATATTGTTATGCTAATTCATCAAGCGTCTACAACAAATCTTTGAGTAGGGCAAAATGATCTCTGAAGCCCTTTTAGATTGTTTTTCATTTATTAACTTTTAAAAAAAAAAAAATTATGATTTTTGGAGAAGAGAAAAGAAAATTATAAAATAAAATAAATTTAGTAAGAAATCCTATTCAAAGTGACCAGATTAATTGTATTTTCTAAATAATAAGACTAAATTAAGTAGAAATCCGACTGACATTGAACTTAAACTACTTGTTATCATTGAAAGAGTTCCAATTTTTCGAATGTCCCTTAAGTGATCAGACTTCACAAATGCAAAATAGGGTAAATTTACTCTAAACATTCATGTAATATGAACAATCACACATACATTCTGTATATTTTAAAATCAAACACTTACATCCTTTATACAATGTAAATGATAGCACATAAATTCAGGAGTGGAGCTATCTATAGGTAAGGGGATGATTCAATACTAAGGAAGAGTGAAGTTAGAGGCTTACTAATACTAAAAAAACATCTTAAACCATTTCTACTTGACCATTAACTGCTTCATTCTCGCCACGCGAAGGTGAATCTCCTTCCTCCCCTGGAAAATGTAACATCTGCTCTGTATGACTAGAATTGCTTGGACTTGGTGGTCCAGTAGTTCGTGGAGAAGGTAGCATTGACAAGTTACCATGAGGACTCCGCGAACAATCTAAATCATGTGTTGAATCTGCTAGTACATCTCTTAGTTCACTTTTCTTGAAAGTATGACAACTATAGTCCTTTGTGTCAAACTTCCTGGCCAAGATTCTGCTTCTTTCGCGCAATGAAAGATTAGATCGTCTTATGATGTGCCAATGCTCATGTATGAATTTCGTTAGAAAGATGACGAGAGCCAAAACTGCAGCAATTACAGCCATGACAAAGAGTCCCCAGAAGCTATCTAGGCCAAGACTGTTGGAGGAGAGTGATGTACTAGAATCGGAACATGTAGATTCATCAAACCATGCTCTCTCTATTTGTACCATCTTTTCACCTTCTGTCACATTCAACACTGCTCTCGAAACATCAGGTACTAGAGGAGATCCTATCGGGAAGGCCTGAATATAATTCATAATATTTCTGTTAGGGGAAGGAACTTTCTTGATCGAAAAAGGTGAGGTAATAGAGTATAAAGCTAAGACGTTCAACTGAATCCAACATTTTCAACATCGTACATAGATATATATATATGTGTGGAGTACTATACCAGAAAGAATATCAAGTAAAGGAAGAGTTACTTACAAATCCAAAGCCATCAGTCTTATACGTAGGTCCAACCGTGGTAAATTTCAAGCAATAATTTGCAAGGAAAAGCTTCACATAAGGAATCTCATCGAAAACAGCAGCAATACCACCATTTGAACTTCCTTTAGCGAGTAAATCAACACATTCCTCTGGAGTGTTATATGCCTTAAGCCTGTCCTCATCAAAGTTCATTTTTCGTAATAGACCTACTACAAAAGAACCTGGCTGGTAGCCCACATAGTCCTTGCTCTTTAGAAGTTCTTTTACATCTTTAACAGTTGGCTGGAGTTTTTCAACTGTTAACATTGATGTAAGACTTGCTGTATAGCTTGAAGTCAATATGAGTACTACTAGAAACCAGATGATCAACACAAACCTTGCCAAATTGCTTACGATCCTCTCCTCTGTCGATATCAAGAATCAGAAAGAAGAAATTTCAGGTTAGAAATCTAAAACATATGTTATATATAAGAACAAAAGGTAATACAAATTGAAGAGTGTGTGTATGTGTATACTCTCTCTGTATCATTTTAAATGGTTATGCTTGACTGGACACGAAGTTTAATAAAGAAAAACTTTTTGCACATACCAAAAGTAACAACTTATGGTCTTCTAGCTAAACATACCATGACATCTCTATGGCTATAAGAACATTGTGGGTGCGTAGGGCTTTAAGCGCAAAGGACAAAGCTCTAAGGAAAGTAGGGCTTTAAGCGCAAAACACAAATAAAGTGTGGGGTTTAATGACAGAAGGCGAAAAGGGAGAAAAAATATACAAATGTAAATGTGTTTAGTGAAAGACTAATGATTATAAGCATGAATAACAAATATATGAACAAAGAAATTGAATTTTTTTTTTATGATAACGTGAAATATCAATTGTTTAGTGTCGCCTCTTCAAAAGAGGTTGATTGGCAAAGAAAAGTATGCATTAGAACCTTGATGACGACACTGAAGTGCACATTAAGTGAAGCAGAGCGCTCAACAAATTTTGATCCTCGCTTCAGGGCTTAAGTGTGCCTTTGATAACATTGATACTAATTCAAGAGAAGGAAACGGAAATTACTCTGTGCAAAGACCATAGTTGAGAAGGAGAACCAAAAGATCATGCCAACTTGATGCCAAAAAGGTCCTCTGAAGTCTTCATTTACTCTATGTTCGAGTAGCCAAATGACGAAACCAATGAAAACAAAAGAACAGAAGCTTGTTAGCCAGAGCTCCCAAGTCAACGGCTTCAAGAATACCCATGTATTATCTCTATTATCATCTTTGATTGGCACCATCATCGTAACTCCAGATTCCGTGTATGGTAATGTAAAGTCTACAAATTGTGACCTATTCGCGACAATGGTAGTGTCCCCTACAACAACATCAAAGTTCTGTTCATCGGTTAATCTTTGTAGCATGTAAGAATCATCAAAGTATACAAGTGCAATATATATTTCCCTATAAGATCTCTTCGCATTATCAGTATATATAACTTAAAAATCGATAGTAGAGGAGTCGGAGAAATTTACCCCAAGAAATACTTGATAAACCAGTTCATTATAATCACCGGCGCTCTTTCCATCAGGAGCAGCAAAGGGAACATATTCATAAGGAACATAATATGGTAATGCTTCCATCACTGCAGCAAAAACATCGATGCAGTATCCAGTAACTATTGTTGTGTTAGTTGTAAGATCTCTTGTAACTTTCACAAACTCGGTGAAACCATCCTTCACCGGAACTCCAATTTTCAGTTTCTTCCCATTTGTTGGTATCACCCAACCTTTAGGAACAGAAGTAGTGTCACCAGGCCATATAATAGATCCAAAATTCTCCTTAGAAACAGAATATCCGCGTCTAGAATTCAGTTTTCTAACAATGCCATTTTCTCTTGTCCAAAATCCAATTTCTTTAGCACCCTTACCAATAACATTGATGATCTGATAAGGTGGAGATTGCAATTGTCCATCCACAAGTTGAAAGTCTCCGCTAAGGCCTTTGAAAGTAGTGTTTAGGATAGCTTGAAGAAGCTTTGGACCATCCCTCGAAACTCCAAAAGCTTCAAGATCTGTTGCATTTCCTGAAAATTTTAGAGGTGTCAAAAATAAAGTACTGAGTTGCTCGGAGTCTCCAAAAATGTTGCCGCACGCATGTTGGACCCCTCAAAAATGCTCTACTTTTGAAGGAGTTGACATGCATTTTGTGACATTTTTGAAGAATCCGAGCAGCATAGCCCACCAGCCGAATTTGCCCAAGTTTTGCATTACAACCTATTTGTTGACTTGATCAAGTTTATCAAAGGCATAATAAATAAATGTGCCCTTTAACTTCGACTTATTTTGCATTTATGCCCTCCATTTTTGGGTGTGCACAAGTAGACACTTAAACTTGTATAAGTTTTACAAGTAAGCACATGAGTCATATGTGGCATAATACATGTAGGACACCATGTAGGACACCATGTAGGACACAAATTGTCACGTAGGATGCCACATACGACATGCGTGTCTATTTGTTCAACTTTATACAAGTTTAAGTGTCTAGTTGTGTACATTCAAAATTGGAGGGCATAAATATGATTTGAGTCCAAGTTAAAGAGCATATCTATGTATTATGCTTAAATTTTAACGTTAAAATGGGTTCAAAATTGATTAAAGGTTCATATGATCTAATTCATGCCAAGTGTGATTTGGTCGGATTGAATTGGGTCAAAATATATCAAATAACCGATTATAATTAAACATGACTCGTAGTGTGTTTGACTAAGCTTTTGCGAGACAAAATTTATTTTGTTAAGAAAAAAACATAATACATAAACATGACCCCTAACTTGGCTCCAACTGGTAACTATGACCTTTTAACTTTGAGTGTACTCAAGTAGACATTTAAACTTGTATAAAATTAAACAAATAAACACATTATTCGTCCTACGTGACAATTTTGTGTCCTACGTTGCGTCTTATGTCATATAAGACACGTGTGTCTACTTGTTCAATTTTATACAAGTTTAAGTGTATATTTATATTTTGTGCACAGTCAAAGTTGGAGGACATAGTTGTCCGCTAGTCGAGTTAAGGATCGTGTTTATATATTATGCTCAAAATTTAACCCAATCAGTCCATTTGCCACTCTTACCCGAAACATTTGGTTTACGAAAAAAGGCGCCACTGATTCTCGATTTCTCCACAGCCATGGCTAATGCAGTAGCAGAATCATAAGCCCATAATCCATACACATCCAATTCCACATCAACAATCCTCGGATTTTCTTCTCGAAACTTGATCTTCCATCTCTGAGTAAAATCCTCCACTTTTTTACTCTTCGGCACATAAGGTTTCACTCCAATAACACCTTCCATAGATTCAATAACCGAAGCATCCATCGAATTCAGTTGATTCGCCATTGCATCTGTAACAATCCAAACAAAACCTTCACTCATCATACCAATTTCCTTCGCCATTGTAAAAAGCTTCGATCCGAGTGAAATCGGCATATGCACGATAAAAACCCTAGTCTGCATATTCATCAATTTCAATAGCTCAGATTTGATTTGATCTAAAGTGGCGAATTCAGAAATTACACTTCGATAAGGTATACGAGTGTTGATTTCTTCCAATGCGTCTGCTAAAAAGGGGATTATTCCTTCCCCAAATTGATTGTCGATGTAAATTGGTACGATTTGTCGCCATCCGAATGATTGGATTATTGAACTGATAGGTTTTACTTGAGATGAATCGTTATGAGTTGTGCGAACAAAATATTGATTGCGGAATGATGAAATTGACGGACTCGTTGCAGAGAAGGAGATGATTGGAACTTGTGATTTTTGGCCTAAATTGATGAGGAAATCTGCTTGCATTGATGAAATTGGACCTATTATGGCTTCCACTTCAACATTCTTCAATAGGTCAAGTGCTGCATACAATCAATTTAAACACGTGATCACATTAAATTGATCCTTGTACAAAAATGGTATTTTTCGTGGTAACCTAACAATGAATTTAAATAATCTATTATAATAAAGTTTAAGTAACTATTGAAATAAATATTGTATGAACGAACAATACAATACAACGGATAACAACCATAACAAGATCATGTAAATGACTGCAGACATTTGATCACAATATATGCTGCATAATTTACAATCACAGAAAATAAGTCTGAACGCTATTGATCCTCTGATCCAGGTTATATTGGGGTAAAAGAAAGTAGTTAAAATTGTTTGATAGTCTGCTAGAATTATGCATGTATTATTAATACATGAATTAATTATGAGAAAAATTATGCATATTTTATATAGGGAAACAGAACAAATATACCGCCGAACTATCGTAAATGATATACAGATACTCTCCGTCATACTTTTGGGACATTGATGTCCCTGCTTCCTTCCTTTTTTAACAAATAGAAAATTGTAAACCATATCTCATACTTCCTTTATTTTTTACAATAATATATTATGGGCGGTTGATATGTTAAAATTTTGGAAAAATTACAGAAATCTCACATTTTAGTTTACTTATTACCATTATCCCTTATAAGTTTTACAAATTTTCAAAATCCCTCATTTTTGCGCATCAGATTAGTGTATCTCGTGCATTAGATTAATGTATCAACGCTTATATTATTGTATCTCGCGCATCAGATTAGTGTATCATGTATAAAATGTACATCAGATTAGTGTATCATGTATAAAATGTAATGTATCTTACTTAACGATTAATGTATCTCGCGCATCAGATTAATGTATCAGCGCTTATATTATTGTATCCGTTTGAGGGATTTCTGTAATTATAATTTTTTAAGGGATAGATTGTAATTTTGCCTTAAAAGTATGTGATTTCTGTAATTTGCCCTAAAAATTTTAACTTACCTAATCTAAAATTTTCTATATCATTGAAGAAGAAATCAAGATTAGAATACAAGTCAGATGAGTCAGTGCCATATGTTTACCAAGCATGCACCCATACTTAATTATGTAAATTTTCAATTATATATTAATAAAAGGTTATGTCAACCTAATAAACTATATTAATCACAACTGTTAATAACTTGTTGTTTAAGTTACTATAAGTTTGAACAGGTCAAATGGACTAACAACAAATATGTGTGGTACCACTATATCATGATATTTTATATTCTCCTATCATAAAATATTTTGTAATACTCATCTATCTTAATTTATGTGATGGAATTTTATTTGATTTTGAGTTTAAGAAAGAAAAAATATTTTAAAATTTGTGGTCGAAAATAAGTCACATATGACAGTATGTATAAATCATTTCATTAAGGATAAAATGCACATTTTAAAGCTAAACTGTTATTAAATATATAAATGTATCATTTTTAAACTGAATAAAAAAAGTAGGTCATATAAATTGGGACAAAGAAAATAGTATTTATTCTGAGGGATTGTTTGGCAGGAGGAATTAGAAGAAGAAAAAAAAAATAA
>JAJOOH010021976.1:0-15254 GCA_029582605.1 Solanum gracilifrons | reverse complement strand
TATATATTAAATAAAAAATTGTTTGTAAGAAATATTTTGATAAAAAATTTCATGAATGAATTTGAATGACATATCAAACTAATTTTTAAATCAGCCCAATATATATGAATTACAAGCATACACAATATTTGAATTATAAGCTTATAATATTAAGAAGATTTTGATTAATTAGTGATTAGTTAAAATCTTAACTTACAAAACATGATGGATCTATGTTGTCAATAACATGCGTGATCACACCCACCATTCTCAAATTGAATCATTAAAATTAGAATTTTGTTAGAATGTATATAAATTATAATCGCACCTATTTGAAATAGAATAACTCTAGATCTGCTTTAATAATACAATAACTATCAATTTCTCATGAATAAACCAACATGTTGCAATATTTGTACAAGATGCTAATTGTTTTTTGTCAATCCTCAAATGTTTTGATAGGAGAAACGTTCTCTTCGGTTTAGGATTGTCATAGGATATGCAAATTGGATATCGAGTATGTTTTAAGGGCACATGTATTTGTTGTGCTGGTCGGGGTCCATTATGCCCCGATAATTCGGGAAGCATTGACTTTCATCGCAAAGTAATGACCTTGGAAGACTTTTTAATTATTTTGTTAAAGTTATTTAGGTTTGCTATGCCTTCACTTTTGTCATGCAAATGTAATCGCATTACGTGTGGTCATAAATGATATTATCTTAGTAATCTAAATACAATGTATGCATATCCAACTATAAAATTATTAGTACCCTTTATATAAACAAATGCAACTCTATTGCTAAAAAAATAATGAATTAAACTCGATACAAATATGAAGAAAGTGGAACTCCAATGTTTAAGTGTAACAACCCGAACAGTATTTCGTGAAACTAAGTTGTTCGGCACTGTACCATCCTACCAGAGCAGAAATAAATCTTCCAAAGCGACGCCGCCACACGGGATTAGAGCCATCGTGGCGGGATAGTCGGAAACAAAATTGAAAGACCTAAATTCTTATTTTTTTCCCTTTCATTCCTCAAGTTCCAAAATAGACGAGAGTCACCCAATACATATAGAAAAATAATAATCCATATATGTTTCTAAAAATATGATATAAATATTAAAATTGTGTAAGTATGTTTGCTGGATGACTCCCAACTCACACAAGTATACATGGTCATTCAAGTAATATAGAGTTGTTAGCGTTTAGATATCGAGTGTAGAAAATAGCAGAAGAAAAGTATAATTGGGGAGACCTTCTGTTAGCCCAAGATTGTTAACTAAGATTGGAAGATTCAACTATAGAGAGGAAGCTAGAGAAGAGAATGAAGATTTGGGAAGACTTGTTGAATTATCTTTATTTTTGGTTTTTTTTTTCTCTTTGAGTTGGTTGTTTACAAATGCCTAATATCATCCCTATTTATAGTTATGTTGGCATGATTCTAGATTCAAAAGAATCTAAGATTATTCTAATCTCTTCAACAAATATCTACCTCAAGTATATCTAATATTCTAGACTATCGAGATTTTTCTTAAGTATAAATATCAAAGATATTACTCTACAAAATTCTAGAAAGTTCTGTTGGGAAAAATACTACAGTATTGATATGGATTGGAATTATAAAGTAGTGAATAACTTAACACAAACACTGTGTTGTGGCAAGCCACTGCCTTGAAAATGATTTCAGCCTGACTCCGGTGCAAATCGTTGTAGCCGGTCGCTCCCCAAGGTTCCACAATTACTCTCAAACACATGCACTCGTGGCTGAAAATTTGGAGTTGCACAAAAACAATTGCCCAGGAATCCACAATAGGGAGAATGATTATTTAAGCCAATAAAGAAGGAGATAGTAAATGAAAGAAAGGACTTGGTTTTCTTCTCTATGTTTAGCTCCCAAATGATATCCTTAAATAGGAAATTATTTACGTTTTCATCCATCAAAAGTATGCAAGAAAGTAGAGTATAATCAATGTAATGAAACATTACTCTTACTTTCATGACAAATTTGCCATAATACAAAGTAACTTCAAGTCTTCTGAATATTTTCTTATGAAGTTAAGAAACTGACACTTGAGATAAATGTGGAAGTAACTCTCCTATTTCACATATACTAAGGACTTAGCAATGTTTAGATAGATTAATTATGGAAAGTTAAAAGATGTAACTTATCCTTTGCATTAAAAGAAAAGGAATATTATCCACAATCCCCCACTAATGCGTAGATAAAGAATAAGAATAATTTATGGGCAAAAGAAAGAAACATGTACTTAAGTGTCAATATCTTTCTATTTGAATTGACACGTAGTGAAATGAGGCAACAACATATATCCACAAAGTGAAGTACTCTTGAACTAAATGGATATAAGTTGGGACCCCCACAACACATACCATATCCTTGATTTTATGCAAACTCCGTGATATAACAAAGTGCTTTTATGGTCATGCACACACACCTTGGATCTTATGAGTGCTCTAGAAAGATGACCCAATTCTTTCATAAAAGGTGACCACACCTTTACACTCACGTAGGTGATTCCATCAAGTCTATCCCGATCCTACACCCTGGGTGAGACTGGCACTCGAAAACCATTGTTGGCCCCAAGCGATCCTTGGCCTGGTTTACTTACTCAGTGGAAGACTTTTACTCAACAAAGATAAGTCCATGTAATAAACTAGAATGTTAATAAGGAACATTCAACTGGCCAATAAGGCAAACTCAAGTCTCAACATAATAGAGTGAAAATGAAAATACTATAGAACTAACATCTGACTGTCTATCTATGAAGCCTCTATAACTTAGATGGATGTCGGGGCAAGACCCACGACATCCTAATGAACTAAATACTAAAATCAATAAAAAGGGATCCTCCGGAAGCAAGGAGGCTCACCAACAACTCTGGAGCTCAACTAGAATCAATGATGCATTGGATGCTGATCCTGGTTACCTGTATATGTATCATGAAAAGATGCAGGCCAAATGACATCAGTATATTAAATGTACAAGCATGCGAGGGAAATACTAAAACAAGACATAAGCTTGAAAGGAACTGAAAGAACAAACCTGGTCTTAACTTAACTCAACTGAACTCATTTAAATATAAAGCAATAATGTAAATGCAATATAAACAAAAGCTTATAAAACATGGATATCAACTCTATGTATTTGGAAATACAATAATACTTTGTATGTATGCAAAGATACAATGTAACTCAGAAATGTATATAAAAATACAAAATACTGCTATGGGAGGTTCTTTTACCGAAAACCATCACTTAAGAGCTATTATGATGATACAATATTTTGCCTCATGCTTCCAGGGCCGTCCTATACCTTGCCAATGGTATAGAACCTGACTACTAAGTGGATCCACTAGTCTATGCTGACAAACACTAAGGAATCATCTAAAACGTATGACCCTTTTTTGCCCATAGTAGCTACATAGTTTATGGGGGCTGGGAGTTGTCTGAACTCTCCCCCATATCAGTGCTTAATACTACTCCCAAAATATAATACTAGCTCTTATGTTTAAAAACATACTTCTTTATGTGGTTTCAGATAATTGCTCAAAACTTAGCTCAAAGCCTCTTCTTGGAAATCAAAGTTTCCTCTCTCGCTTAATTTTAAAAGCATTTATTCTTTACTGAAAACTAACTCAAAGGCTCTTTTGGAAACCAAAGTTTCTTTTCTTGTTTAAATGTGAAAACATTTTACTCTTTAGGAATACATAGTCCCGATATACTCTTTTGAAGAAATGAACTTCAATCTTTACTCTTTACTCAACTCAAAACTAAAGTCTTAAAACAAAGTTAAAATGATTGTAAAAGACTTTTGGAAAACCCTATGAACTCCTATTGACTTGGCTCTTAACTTTCCTTTAATTTGAATTTATGGATTCAAGGATTGTGATTTGTGATAGGAAAGATCCCATGATGTTTAGGAGAGTTTTTAAATAGTTAAACATGAGAAAAGATCAAGAAATCATTATCTGGAAGCAAGTCCGCGATGCGGAGATGCATTTAATTATTTGGTCGCAAAATAATTTTGAGGCAGAACGGTCTGTGACCACTCCGTGACACGGAGAAAATTTTGTCAATCCTGAGGAATAGGTCCGCGATGCGGACCTGGTACCCAGATTTGCCTTACTTGTTCCTTTTATGTTTTCCAACCCCAATTCGTCTAAATTCGATTCTTTTTCTCAATTACTCTTTAGGTTCAGATACTAAGCATATGTACACAAGAATCTAATCAAACACAACTCTAAAATCGACCTTAGACTCTCAAGAACTCCTCAATCTCATCCCAAATTCAAGAACGAAAGCAATTCAAGAATACAACTCAAGAACATCAAAGTCTCAATCTTTTAGGACGAAAATCATAAAGAAATAAACATGTTTGGAATGTGGGTGAATGAACCCAACGCTATGTGAACTCACATACCTCGTAGGATTGAATCCTTGGCGAAATCCGCAATCAATTCCTCACGAAGACGACGAATCTAGACCTTTTCTTCTCCTATCTCCTCTTGAGTTCTTTCACCAAAAACCTTAGCGTAATTTGGTAAAGCGTAAACTGATCTAATTCTGTTTGGACCCCTAAGTAATTACCAAAAACGAATTAAGCTGATTGGGTAGTGAAAAGACCATAATACCCTTCTAAAATCCGGTTTTGACTTTCCTTATCTAGACAACCCAACTTCAAATGAACATATCTCACTCATACAAACTCGAAACTAATCAAACTCGGCGATGTTGGAAAGATAATTCAAATTATTTCCTACGGTATCTTGTAGAACACCTAACTCATATTTATCTAGGATTTATGGTCATTTGAAGTTGACCCAAAAGTCATTCTTAACTTAACTTTGTCAAATTTCCAGATTTTTCATTCTTTCCAAAAATGACTCTTTCTAATTCTAGCTCTTTCTAGTTATGGGGTGTTACAAATAGACCACCTTAAGGCTATAGAATCATTAAGAGCAAAATAAGATCAACCTTATAAAACATTGCCTCACGCCATAGGGATAGAAAATATGGTGTATATTGAGGCCTAACAGGTCCACCACATTACCTCAATCAATAGGCTTTAGCCCCATCCCCCTCGACGTTTCAAGGATTATTTTACTTGTCAAGCCCTTGGTCATAGGATCCGCCAAATTTCTTTCGGACATTACATATTCCAAGGAAATAACACGCAGTTTCAACAACTATTTAACTGCACCATGTTTGATGCGAATCTGTCTCTTTTTTCCATTGTACACACTATTTTTGGCAATTCCAATTGTTGCTTGTGAGTCACAGTGAAGAGAGATTGGTGAAGCATGTCTTCCCCATATTGGCATATCCACCAAAAGATTTCTCAGCCACTCAGCTTCTTGCCCTGACAACATGAGAGCAATGAATTCTGATTCCATGGTAGAACGTGCTATACAAGTCTATTTGGAAGACTTCCACCAAATAGCACCTTCACCCAAAGTAAACACATAGCCACTGGTGGAGCTAACTTCATCATTGTCAATTACCCAGTTTGCATCACAAAACCCTTCTGAAATAACAGGAAATTTGTTAAAATGCAAACACCAATTCATAGTACCTGTCAAATACCTTAGCAAGCAATGAAGAGCATTCCAATGTTCACTACTAGAATTATGAGTATATCTACTTAATCTACTAATAGCATAAGCTATATCAGATTGACTATAGTTCATGAGAAACATTACACTCCCAATTATTTTAGCATATTCAGTTTGAGAAACACTAGATTCTTTATTCTTCCTCAAGTGTATGCTAGGATCATAAGGAGTTCTCACTGGAATTACATCAAAACAATCAAACCTTTTCAACATTTTTTCAAAGTAATGAGATTGACACAAAGAGAAACTAGTTCTTTTGATTTTAACTCCCAAAATCACATCTGCTTCACCAAGGTCTTTCATTTAAAATTTAGAAGACAAAAAGTTCTTGGTCTCATTAGTAACATTCACATTAGGACCAAAGATTAACATGTCATCTACATATAAGTATATCATCACACAATCTAAACCTATCATCTTAGAATAAACACAAGTGTCAAATGAATTTACAACAAAGTCATTATCCACTAATGTGATATTAAATTTTGAATACCATTGCTTAGGTGCTTGTTTCAGTCCATACAAGGACTTTCTCAATTTGCATACATTATCCTCTTGTTCTGGAACGACAAAACCCTCAAGTTGAGTCATATAGATCTCTTCCTCTAAATCACCATTTAGAAATGTTGTTTTGACATCCATTTGATGTACCACTAAATCATGAATAGCGGCTAAAGCAATAAGAGTCCTAATGGTCACTATTTTAATTACAGGAGAATATTTATCAAAGTAATCAACACCTTTCTTTTGGTTAAAACCCCTAATCACAAGTCTAGCCTTATATTTATCAATTGTACCATAAGGTCTCAATTTCTTCTTAAATATCCACTTGCTACTTATGGGTTTACAACCTTCAGGTAAATCATACAAGTCCCAAGTATGATTAGAAACTATAGAGTCTAATTCACTTTTAATAGCCTCTTTCTAAAATATGACATCTATTGATCTCATAGCTTCATCATAACTCTATTTATTTTTATTTAATATAATAAATTCTTTATTTAAATAGATCATTAAGTTTATATGCATGTCCATTACTTATATAGTAGACGATTTTTATGTATGGAGTTCTTTAGCTCATACACGGAAGATTAAAATTGTCATTTCTTATAAGTTATAAATTAAATATTCATAGTCAAAGATGAAGTTGGACAAACTTTAATGATTGTAGCACACGATTAAATATAATTCGATCTTAATTATGGGAATGATAAAACTCTAACTTCTTGTGCTAATACATTTTGTATGTATTTGTTAGTGTATATACTATTAATCATGTGTTTAGAAATAGTATTCTAACATTTTTCAAGATTAAATATCTAAGTGGGAGATTGTTAGGATATATATTATTAGCCATATGTTTAAATATAGTATTTATTATAGAATAATTATTTATTCAGTTTTAATAGATCATATATTCGTTTATGGTGTTTGTTTACTTATATAGTACATGATTTAGTGTGTAGAGTTTTAGCTTATACACAGAGGATTAAATGATCATCGGTTCTTATAAGTATAAAGTTTTTTGTTCACAATATAGGATGAAAATTGGACATGCCATCGGTACGATTGTAGTACAAGATTATATATCATTTATCTTGGTTATGGGAATGGTATAGTTCCAACTTCTTGTGCTAGTGTATTTTGTATGTATTGAACGGGACCGAGTAGAGATAGTTGCTTTAGACTGACAAAAGCATATCCTCTAAACTGTTAAATGTACTTATATTTTTAATTTTGATATAACTATTATGATTTTTTATAAATGAATTATAATTTTGATTTATTAAAAGGTGAGATTCTGAGATGGGTCAATATTCCTAGTAGATTGGATGATAATAATATATATTGGTAAATAATAAGTTAGTTGAAGGAATCCATGTCTCGTTATAGAGATTGATGATATGCCTTTTTGAGAAGCTTATAAGTTTTCATCGTGTCACACCTTGCAAGTGGATTTTTGAATCCGACACATGAAATAAGTTAAGTAGTGATCTAAAGGAAATTAATCATTGAATTAAATCCGTCAGTAATTTAGTTTATTGATAAGTATTTGTAGTCTTAACATGGGGAATTGCATCAGTGTTTAATGTAGAATTTTGAAATATAAATATAGGAGTGCAATTACGAATTTCTAATGCAACGATTTGTAATTTAAGAGTAATTAAATTAATTATTTGGAATTATTTCCATAATAGGAAGCCACAGTAATTAATTATGTGGTCCCTACAGTGCCCATATTGAACTAGAACTCAGAATCCTATTTCTAAGGAAAAAGAAGAGGAAGAGCTTTAGTTTTTGTTCAAGAAAACTAACGTGTGTTTCTCTAGTTTTCAAGAAAAACTGGATTTTATTCTTTTTGTTGGATTGGAAAAAATCTCTATAAGTAGGGATTATCCTAACCTAGAATAAAAAATAATCAGTTTTCTATACGATACTTGCCTACCCATGTATTGAGAGTTCAAATATGAACTTGGGATCATTGTAGAAGACCGTGGAACTGTTGTCCAACTTGTGGATTCGCTCGAAGGTATCTTCTCATGATGATTCAAGAGGTTATTCTTGAATTAAATTTCAACAAGTTTATGTGGTCTAGCATAATTCTATGTGTTCTAGCATAAACATTATTGGTTATCTATTATTCATGTAAGTAGTATGATTCTGGTATTCTTCTGTTGTGCATATAGTTTTCCATCAAGTTATTTTAATCTTTAACCTTGCCTAAAACGGCCATTTTTCAAATTTAGTCATAGTTAAGGTGATACATGATTACACATTATTATGTTAACTGTGGTACATGATTACACGTGAATGATTTAACCTGAATTGATATATGATAAGGATATAGATATGATTATTTTTCCTGAAATTGTTTGAATCTGAATTTGAACATAGATTTGGAGATAAAATTTATTTTAACTCTGGTTGATCTGAAATTTGGAAAATTCATCAGAAATAATCAAATTAAAATTACTCATTACTATGCAGTGATTTGGTAATTTGAGGTCGCTTAGATGATATTTTTTTTGTATCTTGAAAAATAATTTTAACAAAAAATTACTCGACTATGATATAGTGGTGATAGAGTTTGTTTTCTATGGTCTTCACAACTAAATTTTAGTGAACTATTAAGTTCATGTGCTGGCTTTACACATTCCTCCATAACGGATGAAATTAACACAAGTCACTAGATTTAATCTCTAGTTTTGATAATCGGTATTAACTCTCCCTATCTGAGTAATATATGATTGGATCAATGGATCTAGGGATAATGATATTCACTTGACTTAATTTAACATATACTCTCCATCTGAGTTAGCTTTTGTTCTAAATTTATTAGAGTGAATATATGACACCACAAATGTATGTTGTATGAGTAACTATTTTTTCATCAAAATTTATCATTCAAGATGCATGCATATCTATGAGGTGTGTTTTGAATTTAATATTCAAAGAATACATAAACATGCTGATTTTTAGAAAATAGTACTCAGATAATATAAATAGTTTTTAATATTTTGTTTTTTATTCTTGATTCGTATATCTATTACGCAAATGACTATATGTGATAAGAATTACTGGATGAAATATTTTAAATTCTATTTTGGCCAAACAACATTTTCACAAAATTGATCATAATTTTTTAATTCAAAAAAAAAAGTGACTCCGATTGATCCGAAATTGGTAGATTCATAAGAACGACCTAGTAAGAATTTTTTTGGACCGTTATATGAGTTTTTGTTCATATTTGGTTATATGGGCCCCTCCCTTGATTACCAAGATTAAATAGTAGTGAAGTATTAGTTTTATGTGTTGGCTTAGACCTTCCTCCCTATCGAATGAAATTAATACAAGTCACTATGTATTTAATCGCTAGCATTGATAATCTTTATTAACTCTCCTAAAATAAGTAATATATGATTGGATCAATGTAACTAGGGTGATTTTTACTTGACTTAAACTAACAATAGACTCTCCATCTGAGTTAGGTCTGTATAAGTTTATGGAGTAAATATTCGGTCATTGTACATGTGTATTGCATGAGTATTGATTGGCTATTCGAGATGCATGGATATATATATGTATAAATGATCCCTGAATTTTGTTATTTAAGATTATTCAACATATTATGATCTATTTAATGTATTATATCTCAAATTTTCAATAGGCTTTACAGATCCACTTAGTACTACTCAAGAATTTCTTTCGATAGAGATAAAATATATATTAATTCAAAGAATGCATTGTACATCGACCTTACGTTAGAAGTAATTATTTTCAACTAGATAAGAGATGGATACTTAATATATTTTTCTTGTAACAGTCCTATTATTGAGTTTGATGAATATTTAATCTCTTGTGGTATATTGATGCATGAATTTTTTATTAGTATTATATATCATGAATTGAATTATTAATCTATCTCATAAGAGAAAGTATCTTTTAAATTGAATGAAACTTATTGTACACTAGTGTCTAAGTTGCAGGAATGGAGGATAAAGTCTACCGACTTCATAAGACATTGTATGGATTAAAGCAGGCTCCTCGAGCATGCTACAGTAAGATTGATGATCATCTCATTCATTGTGGCTTCAAGAGAAGTGAAAATGAAGCCACTTTATATGTGAAGAAGGCTAAAGGAGGAGATGTGTTTGAGGTGTCGCTCTATGTTGATGATCTTAAAGTAACAGGAAGCAATGAAGTTATGGTGAATCGGTTCAAGCAAGAAATGGAGACCAAGTTTGAAAAGTCAGATTTGGGTGAAATGAGTTACTTTCTGGGAATGGAAATTCATCAAGCTACAAATGGAATCTCTGTTTCTCTTAGAAAATATGCATGGGATATTCTTAAAAGGTTCAAGATGGAGAGGTGCAAGCCTGTATCGACCCCACTGATTTACAATGAAAAGATTCCAAAGTTTGAAGGAGGTGGCAGGGATAATCCAACAGTTTACAAAAGTCTGATTGGTAGTTTGCTATATTTGAAAGTAACAAGACCTGATCTGATGTTTGCGACAAGTCTTTTGTCGAGATTATGCAAGCTCCGAGTCAAGTTCATCTTGGTTTTGCTAAACGAACGTCGAGATATATCAAAGGAACTGTTGATTATGGTATTTGGTTCTAAAGGCAAGAGCAAGGGCGACTGATGGGTTATTTAGATAGTGATTGGGCAAGAAGCGTTGATGATATGAAAAGAACTTATGGATATGCTCTTACACTTGGTTCAAGCATGTTCTCGTTGAATTCGAAGAAGTAAGAGGTGGAGCTTAATCTTCTGCAGGAGCAGAATAAATCACCGTTGTTGATGCAACTAATCAGGCTCTATGATTATGAAAGATTCTACGTGATCTGGAGCTAAATGACATTAAAGTTACTGTGTTGCCAAAAATCCAATGCAACATGGTCGTAGCAAGCATATAAATGTGAAGTTTCACGCTATTAGGCAAGCAAAGAAGGATGGCGAATTTCAACTTGTTCATTGCAACTCAGATCAACAGATTGCAGACATCGTGACCAAGGCTCTTCCTAAGGGGAAATTTGAAGTTCTAAGGGCTAAATTGGGAGTATCCAAGAAAAATCTCAAGAAGGAGTGTTAGAAAATGAAATATTTCTAGATGTTTTTTGTTTAATGGTTCTTTTTAAAATAATATGTTTAGTATGTAAAGGAAAGGTAGTCCTTGTTTTATGGAATATGTTTTGTAAGAAAGTCAATAGTGGTTGGATATGTATGGTCCTCTACTTACTTTGGAAAAACTTATCAGCATATATCATATCATCATATATTATTATAAGTGGGAAGCTTCAACATTCCAAGTTGGACTACCAATTTGCCTCTCCAGTAAATCAAAATAAATAAATAAATTTATTCAATACTAATATTTTAATTACATACTTGGAATATGAAGTCCAACGACTACACTTTAATAATGAATGAGTCTTTGAATTTTGAAACCAAAATAAAATTTGTGTATCATGATTCAATGTGCTACATTAATTTGGTAGGTGAATCTCACATTTTTCCTTCGGATGACCATATCTTCCACAATGGGTACACAAAAGATTGTTAGAGACAGACACATATTTATATTGGGGATTGTAGGGAGGCTCTATCGGTTTACAACCTAAACCCTTTTTGCTGTTAAACTTCTGATTTGCTAAGTTGGCGAGTATCTTAGACGAATCAGTTCATTTGAGGGAGTGGTTTAACTCTTCTTTGATCTTACATAGATCCTTCACTAGTTGAGAATTCCTTTCAAGGGAGGCAACTAACTTAGACTAAAAGGTCTTCAGTTTCTCTTCTAGCTCAACCTCAAAGTTACTGAGTTTGTGCTTCCCACCCTCAGAGGTACCAGGTTCCTCGTTGGGACTACCAATCTCTAGGATACCTATCCTAACACTTATTTCAGACATTTGAGAGCTAAGAGCGGAGTTTTCATCCTCGCACACACTCATTTTTTCACTTATCATCAAATTTTCAGAAGTTAATTCATCAACTAAGTCAATTAATACAGCAGCAAGTTTTCTCAATCTGTTAATGGAAAGAGTGTCTAAGTCATTTTTGAGATCGAGAAGGGTTACCTCATACAGATCCTCATCATCATCAGACTTTGCCATCGGTGAGAAACTGGAATTAAACATAGTTTCATCAGCTACGACAGCCATCATCGAGGCATCTTCATGGCTGTCTGCCTCTTCCTTAGATTTCCTAGATGCATTTCCCCAGACAGCCAAGACTTTCTTCACTAGTTGATCAGCATGATCCTTTCTTTTGGCATGGTGTAGGACCTGGTCCCTTCTTCAAAGTCTAAAGTTCTGAGTTTCCTTCTTATCACTTCGACAGTCCCTCATAAAATGACCAGGTTTGCCACATTTATGACAAAAATCATTTGCATTTATTGCTCTGCTGTTCGACCCCTTCTTTTGAAAGCCTCTGTGCTTCTTGATGATCTTCTGGAACCTTTTAGTGACGTATGCCATTTCATCCTCTTCCTCAGTCCCATCGTTTGAAGATGTTTTTAGGGCCACTGATTTCTCCTTCTTTCCCTCCTTCATGGTTGACCCCTGTTGTTTGTTCAGCTCATAGGTTTGGAGATTTCCAATCAGTTCATCCATGGTGAGCACCTTCAGATCATTTACATCAGTTATAGCATTCACTTTACAATCCCATGACTTGGGAAGCACTTTGAGAATCTTTCAAACTTGTTTGCTTGGTGGAATAGGCTCACCAAGGCATCTCAGTTCGCTGGTTAAAGAAGTGAATCTTGAGTTCATCTCTTGAATGGTTTCACCTTCCGTCATATAGAAGTTCTCATATTGAGTCGTAAGCATATCCACTATGGACTCCTTCACTTGTGTTGTTCCCTCATAGGCTGTTTTGAGACAGTCCCATATTTCTTTGGTTGTCTCGCAAGCAGAGATTCTATTGTACTCATCAGAGTCGATTTCACATACTAGAATCTTTTTTGCTTTATCGTTCTTTTCTATCTTCTTCCTGTCCATTTCATTGTATTCCTTTTTGGTTTTGGGAACCATCTTAGTAAGCTCTCCATCTGTTACCTCTCTCGTGGGAATCTAAGGCCCATTAAGAACTACATCCCACAACTCAGTGTCTTCAGCATTGATGTAGTCATGCATGTAATTCTTCCACCAGCCATAGAACTGTCCATTGAAACGAGGTGATATGGTGGTTGACTGACTTTCTTCCATGTTGGGTGGAGCAGTCATTCCTTCAGGATCTTTTCTTTGCTTGATATTGCCCAAATAGAAAAGTCAAGTTTTGATACCACTTGTTGGAATGTATGTGTCCACTTAGTTACGATAGGACTAGGTCCTTAGCACGATTACAATGACATAAAGCAAATAAGTACTGAAAATAAAGATGGTACACACAACTTTACATGGAAACCTCCGTGCTTAAGGGAGTAAAACCACGACTTGTTCTCACAAGACTTTTCAAATTGCTTTTACTATACTTCACAAGCCAAAGTAAAACCCTGTTTACAACACACACGAGATTAACCTACTAATCTATATCCTGAGTAATCCACTATCACTCAATGAGCCAAAGCAATGCCTGCATTGGCCACTATACTAACCCAACTGATTAATATAGACTTTAAAGTAATTAGACACTAAGCTGCCCACGACTAACTTCTTACAATGACTCACCCAAGTTTGAAATGTTTCTATCACAAGCTAAACGATTCTTGCAATATATGCACAAATATAAGCAATCAAAGTAACAGCTGATTCAGGAAGCAATAATACAATCTATTAGGTCCCTTACTATTTTGAAGCTTGAATATCTCTCTTTGAATGAATGAGCCTGATTTGTTGTTTGTTGTCTTGAATGTATCAAACATCAAGTTAATACCCATTAGACAAACAACCTCGTCCCTTCTGGTTGGTGTAGTACTCTGACGACCTCACCAACATCTGACGCGGACAACTTTCCAGGTGTATAGCATATGGTCCTGGACGAGCATACTCTACAGAGGACTGGGTCCCTGCACTTGTGAGGAGATCATCAAAAAATATGGGAGCATTAATACTTATCAGTTTCCCTTTTTTTGATGATGACAAACAACCTACAAGAAACCTCTCTTGAGTGTTCAACATTCATTCAAACATACATTAATTCCCCCTCTCACTGTTCCCCCTATCATTGTTGTTCCCCCTTAGTTCAGTTCCCTTCTCGAATTTCACAACAGTTCACCTTAATTCCCCCTTTTGACATCATTGAAAAGGAATAGCAGTAAACATATTCGAGTTGCATGGAAAACATTTAAGAATTCAAGGTCATGGGCCATACAGAACATGTACATGTAAGCAGAAAAGAGAATATCAAAACATACTAAATAGGGCACAATAGAAAACATCATTAGATCACAAAAGCTAACCACATTAATCAGCCAAAACAGTACACATAGCCACTAGAGTTTTGACACAAGGATGAAGAAACTAGAGGAACTAAACTCGTTTAGGATGGAGGGGGAAGGGGAGTAATGGTTCACATTATCAAGGACATCCGCTCGTTTGTAGCCTCATGATCCCGAATGACTTGCTTGTTGAGAGCTTTGACTTCATCACTGAGTGAGCCATTTATCTTCAGCAGTTGTTCATTCTTAGCTCTCAACTTCTGCATCACTTGCTCATCCACACCACTGGTACCCGATCCCTTCGAGACAATTTTCTGCAACTGAGACTTAAGTTGCGCAATCTCAACCTCCTTGTCTGTTAGATCACTTAATTCTTGTTTGAGAGTAGCCTGTTGCTCTAGGATATCTTCTACCTGAGACCTACCCTTGGCCTTCCCTTTAACACATTCACATTCTACAAGGGTAACAACAGTAAACATTTGCTTGGTGGTACCGGGTAAATGGTTGAACATATAGTTTAGCAAGTAGCCATAAGGGATGCCATGTTTGGCTGTTTTCCAAGTCATCACCCTGTGCATATGTTCAAGCATTATAGCAGGGAGATTGATTTCCTCGAGTTCATTCAACTTTTCCATGATAAAAAGGTCAGCAACAAATGCTACAGTTCTCTTTTCTGTCCTTGGTACAAGTACCTTATTGATGAACTCATAGAATAGTTGATATTCCCCCTTCAGAAACTTCTTTGACAGACCTGCTCGCTTTATGT
>JAJOOH010021975.1:0-20767 GCA_029582605.1 Solanum gracilifrons | reverse complement strand
AACATCGATTATGATGTCTAATATGAGGTAAAGGTAAGGGTTAGTAAATTATACACACGTAGCCGGATCAAGGTGCGGGGTGAAATTCTTTAGATGCCGGATCAAGGATTTAGAGATACCTAACTTATCACTTTGCATGTAATACATTAGGAAAGAATTGTGGTTACTAGAATTACTGCGTTATGAGCTTGTGGTGAACACGTATACCCTATTTAATTTTCTCATCTTGATAAAAAAACCAAAATTAACTTTTGTTTATTGATTACTTACTGAAATCTTATAATTTGTTTCACAAATCCCCCCTTTATTTCTTGTTTCTGGAAGTACTTTGGCTAATTGAATATAATTGTTGGTTAAAGTAAAGTCTAAATCATTTTCCTCGTGGGATCGACCCCAACCTACAAGTTGGGTTCTTTACTTGATAACGATCGCTTATACTTCTTTAGGGAGGTGTAATTTAAGCGTACCAGCAACCCCAAGGAGAGGTCACCAATGCTGAATTTCGTGAAGTTATCCGGATGTTAAGTCAAGTTGCGACCTATCAAGTTAGGCAGAAAGGTAATCGACAGGAAGTAGCTTATACTTCAAGGTTCTGTGAGCTTTTAAGGATGAACCCACCCAAGCTTCACAGGTTCAAGTGTCACTGAGGATCCGTAGAACTTCATTGAGGAGCTGAAAAAGTTATTTGATGTGATGCATGTTGCTGATGCGGGGAGGATGGAACTAGCTGCATACCAAATGAACGGTGACGCTAGAATCTGGTTCGACCAATGGAAAAAGAATAGGGCTGAGGATGCGCCAATAGTGAGTTGGGCTATGTTTGAGAGTGCTCTCATGGGAGGTTCTTTCCCCGTGAATTGCGAGACGCAAAGATAAGAGAGTTTTTCACCCTTAATCCGGAGTCTATGAGTGTTCATGAGTACAGTCTGAAGTTCGCACAATTATCCCGCTATTCTCCGGAAATGGTTGCTGACATGTGAAGAAGGATGAGTTTATTTGTTGATGGGTTATATCATCAATCAAGCAAGGAATGCAAGACAAATATGCTGATAGGGGATATTGACCTAGCAAGGCTTATGATCCATGTACAACAAGTGAAGGAAGATAAGCTGAAGGATAGAGAAGAGTTTAAGAATAGGAGGGCTTAGACATCACGAAATGAGTTCAGAACTAAGCCTGCCTATTCTCAGGATAGTATGGCGCAAAGCAGTAGTAAGCCTCTTGTATGCGCTAAGTGTGGTAGAAACCACCCAGGTATTTGTCGTGACGGCTCTACTGGTTATTTCAAGTGTGGTCAGAACGGTCACTTTATGAGGGACTGTCCTGAGAACAGGAAAGGTAAAGGTAATGGGGGAAACATAACCCATTATTCTTCAGTTGCTCCACTAGACAGAGCTGCACCTAGAGGGGCTACTTCCGGTACTGGCGGAGAAATAAACCGCTTGTATGCTATTAACAGTTGCCAAGAGCAAGAGGATTCGCCAGATGTTGTCACTAGTATGATCCAAGTTTTTGACTTTACTGTTTATGCTTTGCTAGACCCAGGAGCAAGTTTGTCTTTTGTAACTCCATATGTTGCTATGAATTTTGATGTTAATCCTGAGCAACTTAGTGAGCCATTCAGTGTTTCTACACTTGTTGATGATTCTATTATAGCAGAGAGAGTCTATCGTGATTGTCCCGTTTCCATCAATCACAAGAGTACCATGGCTGATCTAGTTGAGATAGACATGGTAGATTGTGATGTTATTCTTGGTATGGACTGGCTTCAAGCATGTTATGCCTCAGTTGATTGTAGAACTCGAGTTGTCAAGTTTCAGTTTCCAAATGAGCCCGTCTTAGAATGGAAAAGCAGTTTAGTAGTGCCTAAGGGTCATTTTATTTCGTACCTTAACGCAAGGAAGTTAGTTTCTAAGGGGTATGTCTATCACTTAGTATGAGTTAATGACTCAACTGTTGAGGTACCTCCTATGCAGTCAGTTCCAGTAGTAAGAGTTTCCAGAAGTCTTTCCATATAATCTTTTCGGAGTCCCACCTGAGAGAGAGATATAGACTTTGTTATAGATATTCTTCCAGATACTCGTCTGATATCTATTTCCACCATATAGAATGGCACCAACAAAGTTGAAAGAGTCAAAAGAGCAGTTAAAGGATCTATTAGATAAGGGATTTATTCGACCAAATGACTCACCTTGGGGCACTCTGGTCTTATTTGTGAGAAAGAAAGATGGTTTTCTTAGGATGTGTATAGATTACCGTCAGTTGAACAAGGTTACCATCAAGAACAAGTATCCTCTTCCAATGATTGATGATTTTTTCGATCAACTTCAGGGTGCTTTGTGTTTCTCAAAGATTGACTTCAGATCTGGCTACCAGCAATTGAAAGTAAGGGAGTGTGATATTCCCATGATAGCATTGAGGACCCGTTATGATTATTATGAGTTTCTGGTCATGTCGTTCGATTTGACTAATGCACCTGCAGCGTTCATGGACCTTTTGAACTGATTTTTCAAACCTTATTTAGATATGTTTGTTATTGTCTTCATTGATGACATACTAATCCATTCAAGGAATGAAGAAAATCATGCTAGCCATCTCAAAATAGTTCTTCAGAGTTTGAAAGATAGGAAGTTGTATGGCAAGTTCTCTAAGTGTGAGTTCTGGCTTGAGTCTGTGGCATTCTTAGGCCACATAGTTTTCGGTGATGGAATTAGAGTTGACACTTAGAAGATTGAGGCGGTGCAGTATTAGCCTAGATCTACATCTTCAACTGATATTAGAAATTTCTTGGGGTTGACTGGATATTATAGAAGGTTTGTCGAGGGATTTTATCTATTTCATCTCCTTTGACCAAGTTAACTCAGAAGACAGTTAAATTTCAATAGTCTGAAGCTTGTGAGAAAAACTTTCAGGAATTGAAAAAGAGGTTAACTACTGCCCCAGTTTTGACCTTACCAGAAGGTACTCAAGGTTTTATGGTGTATTGTGATACATATATAGTTGGTTTGGGTTGTGTGTTAATGCAGAATGTCAAAGTTATAGCTTGTGCCTCTAGACAATTGAAAGTTCATGAGAAGAACTATTCAACCCATGACTTTGAGTTGGCTGCGGTAGTATTTGATTTGAAGATATGGCATCACTATTTTTATGGTGTTCATGTTGATGTATTCACCGATCATAAGATCCTTCAGTGTGTGCTTAGTCAGAAAGAACTTAATCTCTAACAAAGGAGGGGGCTAGAATTACTCAAGGGTTATGACATGAGTATTCATTACCACCCAGGTAAGGCTAATGTTGTTGCTGATTAAGCAGGCTGTCTATGGGTAGTACCGTTCATATTGAGGAAGATAAGAAAGAGTTAGCAAAAGATGTGCATAGACTTGCACGATTAGGAATTCGATTAATGGATTCCACAAAATGAGGGATAGTGGTGATGAATCGGGCTAAATCATCATTAGTGTCAGAAGTAAAAGAAAAGCAAGATTAAGACCATGTCTGGCTTGAATAGAAGGCAAATGTTCATAAGCAAAAAGTATTAGCTTTTGAACAAAGGAGAGATGGCGTGTTAAGACATCAAGGTAGGTTGTGTGTACCAATGGTGGATGGAACCCATGAGAGGATCATGGAGGAAGCTCATAGCTCCAGATATTCCATTCATCCGGGTTCCACCAAGATGTACCGTGACTTGAAAGAAGTCTATTGGTGAAAAAGTATGAAGAATAGATATCCACATCTCTTCGAACCCAGAGAAATTCCAGATCAAGGTACTAATCCTTTCAAGTATTTATTTACAAGTTGGCATGTTGTTTTGCATTTGCTTGTGAGTGTTTGAACTGAATGTTGCTTGTTACACCTTTAGCCTATTAAGAATAATCTCATTTGAGGACGAATCTTCCCAAGGGGAAGATATTGTAACATCTCACAATTTGAAATAGCTAGGAAGAAGCTAAGAATTTGAAATAGTCATTTTTTGAAAGAATGAAAATTTGAAAATTAGTTAAGTTCGGAATAAGGTGAGTTTTTGGTCAACTTCAAACGGACATAACTCCTAGTTCAGGATGAGTTAGGTGTACTTCCAGATATGGTTGGAAATCTCTTAAAATGATCTTTCCAACTTCGCCAATATTTCATGAATCCGAGTTCGTATGAGTGAGATACGCCCATTGGAAGTTGGGTTGTTCAAATAAGGAAATGTCCAATCCTGATTTTTGAAGGGTATTTCAGTTTTTTCCTTATCCAATTAATTTTAATTCATTTTAGTGAATTAATTAAGGGAATGAGATCAGTTTAGTCAATTGGAAATTCCCAAGAACGATCGATTTTAGTTATGGATTCGCGAAGGAATTTATCTTACAAGGTATGTGAGTCTTTCATAGCGTTGGGTTCATTCACCCACGCGTCAAACATGTTTCGCTCAGCAGAATTCTTCCTTAAAGAATTTGAAAGTTGATATTCTTGAATTTGTATGTAGTTCTTGAATTGGGTTGAATTGAAGAGTTTCTGAGATCGTTACGTTGAGTTTTAGAGTTGTTTAGAGTTAGGTTCTTGAGTACACATGTTGGGTATCGGAATCTAAAATGGATTTGAGAATAATAGTCAAGTTTAGGCGAATAAGGGCTGGAAAACGAAGAAGGAAAAGTCAAGCAGATTTTGGCACGCAAGTCCGCGACGCGGACTTGCTCCCCCAGTGCACAAAAATTTTCTCCGCGTCACGGTGAGGACGCGGACTCCTCTGTCTCGAAATTTAATTTCACGAGTAATTATTGAAAACACCTCCGTGTCGCGGACTTTTTCCAAGACGGTCATTTCGTGACTTTTCTCATGTTTAAGCTATTTAAAATCATTTCTAAACAACATGAGATTATTCCAAACACAAATCATAATCCTTAAATCCATAATCTTATTCAAGGATTAGTTAAGAGTCAAGTGAAGAGCAGTAAGGATCAAAGTCAAGAGAAGTCAAGTTAAGATAAGTTCTTAAAAGTTTTTCAAAAGTCTTTTTTTCCAACTGTTTAATTTTATTTTCAGACTTAAAGTTCAAGTTGAGTAAGAGTAAAGAGTAAGAGTAAAGCTTGAAGTTCATTTCTTCAAAAAGTATATGGGGACTAAGTATTCCCAAAGAGATTTTAAGTGTTTTCACATTTAAATAAGAACGTAAACTGAGACTTCCAAAGAGGCTTCGGGCTAGTTTTCAGAAAAGAGTAATCGCTTTCTAAATGAAGCAAGAGAGGAAACTTTGATTTCCAAAATAGCCTTTGAGCTAAGTTTTTGAGCACTAATCTCAAATCACAGAAAGAGTAATGTTTTTAAAACATAAAAAACTAGTATATTTTGGGAGTAGTATTGAGCACCGATATGGGGAAGAGTTCATACAACTATCATCCCCCATAAACCATGTACCATCATGGTTAGAAAAGGATCATACTTTTTAGATGAATCATTTTCACATAGACTAGTGGATTCATTTAGTAATTCAGGTCCTATACCTTTGGGCAGGGTATAGGATGCGCTGGCAGCGTGAGGGAGATCGATGTATCATCACAATACTTCTTATGTGATGATTGTCGGTTAGAGAAACTCCAACAACATTATTTTGTATCTTTATATAAATCTGATATATTTGTATTTTTCATATACAAGCAGTTCATATTGTATCTTTGCATACATATAGAGCTGTTATTGTATTCTAAATACACAAAGTTGACATCATGTTTTTTCACAGTTTTTCCTTATATTGCATTTGCTTTTAAATTGCTTTATATTGAAATGAGTCCAGTTATGTTGAGTTAAGTTGAGCCACGTAAATTTCTTTAGATTTTTTGTCAAGCCTATGTTGTTTTAGTATTCCAACTCGCATACTCGAACATTCAATGTACTGATGCCAGTTGGCCTAAATCATATTATGACGCAGTCACAAGTAACTAGGATCGGCATACAGCGCATCGTTGATCCAGTGAGCATTCTAGAGTCGGTTGGTGAGCCTTCTTGCATTTCGGAGGACTCCTTTTATTGCTTTAAGTTATTTCATTAGTTCATTATGATGTCGTGGGTTAGTCCCGACATCCATCTCAGTTGTTTTAGAGGCTTCATAGACAGTCAGATGTTAGTTCTTTAGTCTTTTCATTGTCATTATCTTATGTTGAGACTTAAGTTTGCCTTAATGTCCAGCTGAATGTTTCTTTTACAACATCCTAGTTTTTTTTTCATATATGTATCTGTGTTGAGTTAAGTCTTTCGTTAAGTAAGTAAGTTAGGCCAAGAGTTTGCTTGGGGCCAGTAATGGTTCTCCAGTGCCAGCCACGTCCACGATGTAGGCTCGGGGTGTGACAAACTTTGTATTAGAGCATAGAGTTCAAGAGTCCTAGGGAGTCTATGAAGTCGTGTCTTTATAGTCCTATTTATCGGTGTGAAGCGCGCCACATCTATAATTATGAGGCTGCAACATTTAGAAACTATTTCACTTCTTTCATATTCATTTTATGTGTTAGAGTTTGTTCTCTAAAAAGCTTCCCTCTAATTCGTGCTTGCACGTGTTTTCAGACCATTATGCCTCTACGAAGAGCAGTCAATGGTCTTCCTGCCAGGAGAAATGTCGAGGAACAATTGGTATCTAATGCACTAGAAGTGCAACCCCAAGAAGAGGTAACCAATGCTGAATTTTGTGAAGCTATCTGAATGTTAAGTCAAGTTGCGACCTATCAAGTTGGATAGAGAGGTAATCGATAGGAAGTGGTTGTTACTTCAGGGATCTTTGAGCTTTTACGGATGAACACACCAAGCTTCACAGGTTCAAGTGTCATTGAGGATCCGGAGAACTTCATTGAGCAGCTGAAAAGGTTATTTGATGTGATGCATGTTGTTGATGCAGAGAGGGTGGTACTAGTTGCTTACCAAATGAAGGATGTCGCTAGAATCTGGTTCGACCAATGGAAAAAGAATAGGGCTGAGGATGCGCCAATAATGAGTTGGGCTATGTTTGAGAGTGCTCTCATGGGATGTTTCTTTCCCCGTGAGTTGTAAGAGGCAAAGATAACAAAGTTTCTCACCCTTAATTCGAAGTCTATGAGTGTTCATGAGTATAGTTTGAAGTTCGCACAACTTTCCCGCTATGCTCCGGAGATGGTTGCTGACATGAGAAGCAGAATAAGTTTTTTTGTTGCTAGCTTGTCTCGTCAGTCAAGCAAGGAAGGCAAGGCAACTATGTTGATAAGGGATATGGACCTAGCAAGGCTTATGATCCATGTACAACAAGTTGAGGAGGATAAGCTGAAGGATAGAGAAGAGTTTAAGAATAAGGGGGGTAAGACAGTAGGGGACGAGTTCAGAACTAAGCCTGTCTATTCTCAGGGTAGCATGGCGCAAAATGGTAGTAAGCCTCCTGCCTGCTCTAAGTGTGGTAGGAACCACCCAGGCATTTGTCGTGAGGGCTCTACTAGTAGTTTCAAGTGTGGTCAGAACGGTCAATTTATGATGGACTGTCCTGAGAACAGGCAAGGTAAAGGTAATGGGGGAAACATAACCCATTATTCTTAAGTTGCTCCACCAGACAAAGCTGCACCTAGAGGGGCTACTTCCGATACTAGCGGAGGAACAAACTGCTTGTATGCTATCAACAGTTTTCAAGAGCAAGACGATTCGCCAGATGTTGTCACTGGTATGATCCAAGTCTTTGACTTTACTGTTTATGCTTTGTTAGACCCAGGAGGAGTTTGTCTTTTGTAACTCCATATGTTGCTATGAATTTTGATGTTAATTCTGAGCAACTTAGTGAGCCATTCAGTGTTTCTACACTTGTTGATGATTCTATTCTAGCAGAGAGAGTCTATCATGATTGTCCCATTTTCGTCAATCACAAGAGTACCATGGCTGATCTAGTTGAGTTAGACATGGTAGATTTTGATGTCATTCTTGGTATGGACTGGCTTCATGCCTCTTATACCTCAGTTGATTGTAGAACTCGAGTTGTCAAGTTTCAGTTTCCAAATGACCTAGTCTTAGAATGGAAAAGTAGTTCAGCAGTGCCTAAGGGTCGTTTCATTTCATACCTTAAGGCAAGGAAGTTGGTTTCTAAGGGGTGTGTCTATCACTTAGTCCGAGTTAATGAATCAAGTGTTGAGGTACCTCATATGCAGTCAGTTCCAGTAGTAAAAGAATTTCCAGAAGTCTTTCCAGATGATCTTCCCGGAGTCCCTCCTGAGAGAGAGATAGACTTCGGTGTAGATCTTCTTCCAGATACTCGTCTGATATCTATTTCCGTCATATAGAATGGCACCAGTAGAGTTGAAAGAGTTAAAAGAGTAGCTAAAAGATCTTTAGATAAGGGCTTTATTCGACCAAGTGTCTCACCTTGGGGCACTCCGGTCTTATTTGTGAGAAAGAAAGATGGTTCCTTTAGGATGTGTATAGTTTACCGTCAGTTGAACAAGGTTACCATCAAGAACAAGTATCCTCTTCTAAAGATTGATGATCTTTTCAATCAGCTTCAGGGTGCTTCATATTTCTCAAAGATTGACCTCAGATCTGACTACCATCAATTGAAAGTAAGGGAGTGTGATATTTCCAAGACAGCATTCAGGACTCGTTATGGTCATTATGAGTTTCTGGTCATGTCGTTCGGTTTGACTAATGCACCTGCAGCGTTCATGAACCTTATGAATTGAGTTTTCAAACCTTATTTAGATATGTTTGTTATCGTCTTCATTAATGACATACTAATATATTCAAGGAATGAAAAAAATCATGCTAGCCATCTCAAAATAGTTCTTCAGACTTTGAAAGATAGGAAGTTGTATGCCAAGTTCTCTAAGTGTTAGTTTTGGCTTGAGTCTGTGGCATTCTTGGGCCACGTAGTTTCCGGTGATGAAATTAGAGTTGACACTCAGAAGATTTAGACGGTGCAGAATTGGCCTAAATCCATTTCTCCAGCTGATATTAGAAGTTTCTTGGGGTTGGCTGGATATTATAGAAGGTTTGTCGAGGGATTTTATCTATTTCATCTCCTTTGACCAAGTTAACCCAGAAGACAGTTAAATTTCAATGGTCTGAAGCTTGTGAGAAAAACTTTCAGAAATTGAAAAAGAGGTTGACTACTGTACCAGTTTTGACCTTACCAGAAGGTACTCAAGATTTTGCGGTGTATTGTGATGCATCTAGAGGTAGTTTGGGTTGTGTGTTAGTGCAGAATGGCAAAGTTATAGCTTGTGCCTCTAGACAATTGAAAGTTCATGAGAAGAACTATTCAACCCATGACTTTGAGTTGGCTGCCGTAGTATTTGCTTTGAAGCTATGGCGTCACTATTTTTATGGTGTTCATGTTAATGTATTCACCGATCATAAGAGACTTCAGTATGTGCTTAGTCAGAAAGAACTTAATCTCTGACAAAGAAGGGGGCTATAATTACTCAAGGGTTATGACATGAGTATTCATTACCACCCAGGTAAGGCTAATGTTGTTGTTTATGCCTTAAGCAAGTTGTCTATGGGTAGTACCTCCCATGTTGAGGAAGATAAGAGAGAGTTAGCAAAAGATGTGCATAGACTTGCACGATTAGGAGTTCGATTAATGAATTCCACAAAATGAGGGATAGTGGTGATAAATGGGGCTAAATCATCATTAGTGTCAGAAGTACAAGACAAGCAAGACCAAGACCCTATCTTGCTTGAATTTAAGGCAAATGTTCATAAGCAAAAAGTATTAGCTTTTGAACAAGGGGGAGATGGTGTGTTGAGACATCAAGGTAGGTTGTGTGTACTAATGGTGGATGGAACCCAAGAGAGGATCATGGAAGAAGCTCATAGCTCCAGATATTTCATTCATTCGGGTTCCATCAAGATGTACCGTGACTTGAGAGAAGTCTATTGGTGAAAAAGTATGAAAAAGAGATATCCATATCTCTTAGAATCCAGAGAAATTCCAGATCAAGGTACTAATCCTTTCAAGTATTTATTTACAAGTTGGTAAGTTGTTTTGCATTTGCTTGTGAGTGTTTGAACTGAATGTTGCATGTTACACCCTTAGCCTATTAAGAATAATCTCATTTGAAGACAAATGTTCCCAAAGGGGAGATATTGTAACATCTCACAATTTGAAATAGCTAGGAAGAAGCTAAGAATTTGAAATAGTCATTTTTTGAAAGAATGAAAATCTGGAAATTTACTTAAGTTAGGAATAAGGTGAGTTTTTGGTCAATTTCAAATGGATATAACTCCTAGCTTAGAATGATTTAGGTGTACTTCCAGATATGGTTGGAAATCTCTTGGAATGATCTTTCCAACGTTGCCAAGATTGCGTGAATCCGAGTTCGTATGAATGAGATACGCCCATTGGAAGTTGGGCTATTCAAATAAAGAAATGTCCAATCCGTATTTTTGAAGGGTATTTCAGTCTTTTCCTTATCCAATTAGTTTTAATTCATTTCGTGAAATAATTAAGGGTCAAATCAGAATGAGATAAGTTCAATCAATTGGAAATTCACGCTAGGGCTTGGAGAAAAGAGAAAAGAGGAGAACAGAGAAAAAAAAGCTCAAGGTTCGCCAAGAACGATCGATGCTGGTTGTGGATTCACCAAGGAATTCATCTTACAAGGTATGTGAGTCTTTCGTAGCGTTGGGTTCATTCACCCACGCGTCAAACATGTTTCGTTCAGCGGAATTCGTCCTTAAAGAGTTTGAAAGTTGATATTCTTGAATTTGTATGTAGTTCTTGAATTGGGTTGAATTGAAGTGTTTCTGAGATCGTTACGTTGAGTTTTAGAGTTGTTTTGAGTTAGGTTCTTGAGTACACATGCTGGGTATCAGAATCTAAAATGGATTTGAGAACAATAGTCGAGTTTAGATGAATAAGGGCTCGAAAACAAAGAAGGAAAAGTTGAGCAGATTTTGGCATGCAAGTCCGTGTCGCAGACTTGCTCCCCCAGTGCACAAAAGCTGCTCCACGTCACGGTTAGGATGCTGAGTCCTCTGTCTCAAAATTTAATTTTGCAAGTAATTATTTGAAACACCTCCGCGTCGTGGACTTGTTCCAAGACGGTGATTTCGTGGCCTTTCTCATGTTAAAGCTATTTAAAATCATTCCTAAACAACATGAGATCATTCCAAACACAAATCATAATCCTTGAATCCATAATTCCATTCAAGGATTAGTTAAGAGTCAAGTCAAGAGTAGTTAAGATCAAAGTCAAGAGAAGTCAAGAGTCAAGTTAAGATAAGTTCTTAAAAGGTTTTCAAAATTAAAGTCTCTTTTTCCAAATGTTTAACTTTGTATCAAGACTTAAAGTTCAAGTTGAGTAAAGAGTAAAGAGTAAAGCTTGAAGTTCATTTCTTCAAAAAGTCTATGGGAACTAAGTATTCCCAAAGAGATTTAAAATATTTTCACATTTAAATAAGAACGGAAACTGAGATTTCCAAAGAGCCTTCGGGCTAGTTTTCAGAAAAGAGTAATCGGTTTATAAATGAAGCAAGAGAGGAAACTTTGATTTCCAAAATATCCTTTGAGCTAAGTTTTTGAGTAGTATTGAGCACCGATATGGAGAAGAGTTCATACAACTATCACCCGACATAAACCATGTAGTCATCATGGATAGAAAAGGGTCATACTTTTTAGATGAATCTTTTTCGCATAGACTAGTGGATCCACTTAGTAATTCAGGTCCTATACCTTAGGCAGGGTATAGGATGCGCTGGCAGCGTGAGGGAAATTGTTGTATCATCACAATAGCTCTTATGTGATGGTTGTCGGTTAGAGAAACTCCCACAACATTATTTTGTATCTTTATATACATCAAATATATTTGTATTTTTCATATACAAGTAGAGTTCATATTGTATCTTTGCATACATACAGAGTTGTTATTGTATTTCTAATTACACAGAGTTGACATCATGTTCTTGAATAGTTTTTCCTTATATTGCACTTGCTTTTAAATTGCTTTGTATTGAAATGAGTCCAGTTATGTTGAGTTAAGTTGATCCAGGTAAGTTTCTTTAGATTTTCTTTCAAGCCTATGTTGTTTTAGCATTCCAACTCGCATACTCATACATTCAATGTACTGATGCCAATTGGCCTGCATCATATTATGATGTAGACACAGGTAACTATGATCGACATCCAGCGCATCGTTGATCCAGTGAGCATTCCAGAGTCAGTTGGTGAGCCTTTTTGCATTCCGGAGGATTCCTTTCATTACTTTCAGTTATTTCATTAGTTCATTAGGATGTCGTGGGTTTGTCCCGATATCTATCTCAGTTATTTTAAAGGCTTCATAGACAGTCATATGTTAGTTTTTTAGTCTTTTCATTGTCATTATCTTATGTTGAGACTTAAGTTTGCCTTAATGGCCAGTTGAATGTTTCCTTTACAACATCCTAGTTTTTTTTTCATAGATGTATCTGTGTTAAGTTAAGTCTTTCGTTGAGTAAGTAAGCCAGGCCAAGGGTTTGCTTGGGGCCAGCAATGGTTCTTGAGTGCCAGCCACGGCCAGGGTGTAGGCTCGGGGCGTGACAGTTTATCTATACTTGTTGTATCTTTTACTCCACTAGCTATCACTTCATCTTCATCTTTCTCCTCCTCCGATGCTTTATACTTGTTGTTGGTTTCGATATTTTGATCTCTAGCTCGATTGTTTTTTGAATTCCATACTTGTGCTCTCTTGCCGCCTTTATTTGGAAAGTTACCATGTCTATTACCATTCTTCCTCCTTTGTTCTGTAAATGCATTGCTTTCACCTTGTTTAGGTTCACCCCTAGTGCTTTCATGTTTCTCTATCTTTTCTACCTCATTCTCATCTTCTTTTGGATACAACTCTGGGTGAATGATAAAACATTCCTTCTCATTATGTCCTTGTAACTTGCAAGATTTGCAGTATTTAGGTACATAGTCATAGTTAATCGCAATCCACTTCTATGTTATTTCCCTTGTTCTCTTCCTTACTCCCACATTGATTCGAGTAGGGAAATCTCCCATAATATCCACTTCCACTTTTACCATCGTGCAACTTGGTCTAGTCTTATTGAGTGTTGCCGTATCGACCTGCAGGGGCTTTCCTACAGCTGATGCTAATGAAAAAATTGCTTCCTTTCCAAAAAAAAAATTGGGGGGAGGGCTGGGAGAGATATCCAAGCAATTGCAATTGATGTTTTCTCTTTCGGATTAAACATTGGATCCCACTTAAGGGTTCTCATAGGATAAGACCACTGATTTAGTGTGATGTAGAACTGTGATTTTGACAATAGCGTAACATAATCCTCCAAAAGAGTAGTCCTGATTAATACGTATCGATTACTAAGTAATCCTATATTAACCTCCCCTTTCAACTCGCATTGCTTTGGTATTAACTTTCACAATTCTTGGATCGCTGGCCACCCATACGAGAATTTACCCACGACTGCATACTGTAAATTTTCATTGATGATCATTTGTTCTACCTCTTCCTCCTCCCAAACTATCCTTGGTTCACCATGCAGGTATGCAATTTGTTTCATCGGGACAGGTTTGTGCGGTGGACTCTTGGGTTTAATGGTATTGGCGTATGATTTTGTTGATGGCTGTCCCAGATTATTGATGACTCCTTGTGGCGTTGGTGCAACCTCCACAAGTGGAGGCTCCCCAACGGCCGCCGTGGCCATAAGTTCCGACGAGATTAGGCAAAAGTAGGGTTTTAGTTCGGTAGGGTAGAGAGCTTTATTTTCGCTTGATTTTTTTTGGATAATTTAAATTAAATAAATAGAAATACCTAACAAACGTTTTCATGATAACTATTTAAAATTATTTCTTGGTTTAAAGAATACTAATTATGAAATGAACCCCGATTCTCACTTTTTTCATTTAATTAAAGACAAAATATTCCTTATTGAAAGGATTATCAAATACTGAAAAAATATTTGCCGAAATAAATTGATCAAACACAAATGACCGTTCTCCAAAAGTATTTATCTAAAAAGTTATTTTAACAAAAATACTTTTCAAAATAAGAAATTTTAATTCGGATCCTCGTGTTAATAAACAGGATGATGCCTTCTTATATTTTGCTCTCGATAAGGTTTGATTCGAGTCTTGCTCGACTTCTGTTGGTCAAAATTTGTGTTACTGTAAAATTAAAAATGAAGAGGCTAAAGTAATTTATATATAGGAGCTAAATTTGCAACACCCTTTTTGTATCGAACCTCCTTAATTTTCTGCTTTAATCATATCACATTTCATGCATTAGAAAAAAATAATAATAATTAAAAATCAATTCTAACAAGTTTAAAATGAAAACAACGACGAATTTCAATCAAATCTAAAAGTATCTTCTTTCCTCTCTTTTTTTTTTGTCATTTCTGGCATAATTTTTGTCAAATGCTTATCTTTTTATTCAACAAAAAATAGATATTTTTTTTCTCTCAAACGTAATTTACAAGATTTTAACTTTTTTTATGTTATATGTTTACAGTAATTTACAAAATATGATCTGAAGTTTTTTCTAATTCCAATTTTTTAGAGATTATCTCAAGTTCGTGTTTTGTATCTTCTATATATTTTTTATTAAGGATATTCATGATTTCATTTGACTAAATTTATAAATAAAATTAAATTAGTCAAAAAGAAATTAGAAAATACAATTAAAAGTGATGATATAATGAGGAGTCAAAATTAGTTGAAGCTGGAAATTTTCTTACCAAAGTTGTGAGTTTTTCTTAATTTATTTTTAAAAACTATGATTAAGACGCCTGCTAAATTTAATTTAATTTAGACCTTCAAAATTTTAAATATGACATGTGTCACTCATCTAAATATACACTTGAAGAAATGGAGAGGTGCAAAGGAGATGAGCCAAGCCCTTTCTTTTAAATCTTGATTCCTCCTAATCGATTAAATATATTGGGCAATTTGTGGAATAAAACTTTTAAGGGGTTGTTCGGTACGAGGAGTGAGATAGACGAAGTTATTCGATGAATTGGGATATCCCATGATGGATAAATAATTTTGTTACTAATTAATATACCTAACCAAACATGAAATACAATAATATTACATTTTTCGAAATTGTTATCCCTTATCTCTTATGTCAAATCATCTTTTAATGTTGGCAATGACTATTCATACGAAGACTTCTTGTCCTCATTATATATAAATCCATCATACCTAAGTGAAAGAGGACTTGTTCATGCCACTTCGCTAGAGAAAATTCAATGTGATGAACACAATAATAGATCAAGTAAACAAATGAAAAAGAATAGATGCAAAATAGATATACAGACTCATAAATTTGAGTAGATACCAGGATACACTTTCAAAATTTAAATGTCATTTTCAATTTTAATAGGCAATTAACTATTTTTAATCAAACATATACAGGGCATCTTTGAATATACAATATATATGTGGCTAAGAAAATATTAATTTATCTCATCATATTTATAGAGGAAAATCGATGAAACAATAAATTAGAGTTAAGAAGGAAAAATGAAGAAGATCCGCACTAAAGAAAGATAGAAAATGTCCTATATGCCTGAATCTGTTTTTGTTAGCCATGTTTTTTATTCTAGATCTGTTGTGCTCTGGCTTAATGAAACCTCAACAAATGAGTTTCAAATTCCATGGGAATCAAGCATTTATATGCTTCTTCTTCTACAACCTCACCAAACAAAGAATATCATGAGTAGGGGATTGTTTTCCATAAAGAGCCTCATATAGGCTGTTTTGTGTATATGGCTGAATGAAAAGTGGTGTTGTACCACCATTTAGTTATTCTCAACCTGAATCCTTTCTCAACCTGAATCCTTTAGATTATAGGGTCTATTTTCATACCTATGTATTGTTAACCCCGGCCACCGCATATCACATAAAACAAAATTATGTCATCTACATGCAAATAGCATACATCATGACACCCTCTCCTTAGTTATGCCACACTAGTTCATCAGTCACCAAAACAAATAGAAATGGACTAAGAGATGATCCTTGGTATTACCCCATCACGAATAGAAAGGTATCTAAGTCTCCCCCAACTATCCTCATTTGGGTTTTGGTTCCATCATGTATATCCTTAATTGCCCTTATATAAGCTACACATAGCCTCCAAAGCATCTCCATAGAACCCACCCCAAGGACTTTTTCATAAGTTTTCAGGTCAATGAACATCATAGGTAAGTCTCTCTTCCTCTTCTTAAGTTGCTTCATTAATTATCTCCTTATTAGATGTATGGTTTTTGTAGTTAAACACCTTGGCATTAATTCAAATTGGTTCGTGGTGATAGACACACCCTCATCATCCTCATCTCCATCACCCTCTCCTAAACTTTCATAGTGTGACTTGCCAGTTTGATACCCCTATAATTTGTTACAATACTAATTATCACCCTTGTTCTTTCATTGTACCCCACCTCTATTCTTTAGGCATTTTTTATGTGCTAAATGATCTCGCCAGGCCGGGACGCCCTCTCCCTTCTCATCTTTCGGCTAACCTACATAAAATTAACATCCCTACAATATCCAAAATTTCAACGACTCTCGGAGTACTCTAAATCACCCAACAAAATAATAATAATAACTACTTTTAACTGTCCTTGTTGTTGTTCTTGTTCTTATTATTATTATGATTTATATTGTATGAAGTTTTTAGTTTAAAGCACATTCCTTAAGAAATTTGTTCACTTCTAGAAAGAGGCGTTTTTACTAAGTTATTGTTAGTTTATTAATATACCGTATAAGTTTTTTATTATATAAAAATTCATTTTTCTAACTAAGGATGTAAAAAAAAAAAAAATAATAACCTGTTAATTATATAAAATAAATTATTAACTTAAAACTAATAAATATAAAAGCTAAAATCACTAGTATATTAATATTACCATATAATATTTGAACAAGACGAGGGAATATTATGTAGGGCCCTCGACTATACCTTTTTATTTAAATCTTTTTTTATTTAAATTAAGACCCTCGTACATTGAAAATAGTCAAGCAAAGAAAGACCTAGATAATAATTTGAGACAACATTAATAAACGTATCTACTCATAAAGTGTCTATAACGTGTCTACTTGCTCTCTCTTTACTATCATTGGCTTAAAAAATTCTGATGACTAGTATAACAGTAAAGGACTCACCCACTTTGTTTTCCTACATAACTTTAAAAATCAGTTTTTAATTATAAAAATTTTAAAGTCTATTTAATGTTGGATTCCGAATTTGAAAAAATAGCTCATAATCAGTTTTCCAAATAAAATGTTATTTTCTCTGCTTTGCAAAAAGTATACCAAAAAATAAATCTATCTTCTTCAACTTCAATTTTTTTTAAATGGAAATATAATAGGATGTTGTTAAAAAGTCTCGCATTAGTAGAGAGATGAAACATTGATCTTCTTATATGAACTTGAACAAATCTCTCCTCATGATCTTATTTTTGAGATTAAATTAGGCTCAAGTGTCAAAAAAAAAAAAACTCTTATTTGTATTACCAAACACAATTAGTCAATTTTTAAAATATCATTTACTATTTTAAAAACAAAAATTATTTTTTTTAAAAAAAAAATCACAATAAAACGTGAACCACCCAGGGCCTACTAGAAATTGAAAAGCTTCGATTGTTTGCACCTGATGCGACATTGGGTGTATTATAAATAGAGTAATCTGAGCATTTAACAGCTAAGTTATGAGCTTGCCCCAATTACGTGTGCGCTCCACATGTCAAAAAACAATTCCATTTTTGGGGTGTTTATTTTATACTCCTAATAACAAATAACTAGCCCACGACTTTCCCACGCTTACAATTCATCCTTAAAATAGCCCAATTTCTCTTTCACAATCTTCAATATCTATCCAAAAAAAAAATAAAGCTACCTAAGTCAGTGAGTCAGTATCAGTCCCACTTTGATCTATTGCATGGCTGATTATCATTTTAACGTTTCCCCAAATGACAATTCTCCTCCTTTAGAAAATCTTTCACCCACTGGGGGCACCTTATTATCACCTCGTAGGCATCCGAATTTCAGAGGAATTCGGCAGAGGAATGGGAAATGGGTCTCCGAAATTCGTGAGCCTCGAAAGACTACACGTATATGGTTAGGAACTTTCCCCAATCCCGAAATGGCAGCTGTCGCTTATGACGTTGCAGCTTTGGCATTAAAAGGCCCTGATGCCCAATTAAACTTTCCTGATTGTACATACTCGTACCCTATCCCTGCTTCTCTGTCAGCCGCAGATATTCGTGCTGCGGCTGCAAATGCTGCTGCTGCTAGAGCACCTCCTTTGTCAGAAATCAGTACAGTTGGAGGTACTGCAGCAGCAGCAGCGGGAGGTGGGCAAGAGTTTGTGGATGAAGAAGAGATATTTGGAATGCCGAAATTGCTGGATGATATGGCAGAGGCAATGCTTGTTAGCCCGCCAAGGATGCATCAATCAACTTCTTACGATGAATCACCTGAAAACTCTGATGCGGATAGTCTTTGGAGTTACCCATAAAAGTATGAGTAAAATATGGCCCCCCCTTTGTGTACAGTCCAGAAACTAGAATAACGGAACCACTATTTATAAGTTAGTGGGGTTTGCATTATGTTTTTGTTTGTTATGGTGTTTATTTTGGTAAAACAAATAGTCCTTTCAGCAGTAGTTTCTAGAAAGGACATGTCATTGGATTTCAAGAAACAGTATGTGTTTTAGAAGAAGCAAGAAGTTACTTTACTTTTATTGAAAACAATGAATTTGACTTTCTCAAAAATCATTTTTTTTTAACAAGTCAAAGAAAATTGTTTTCATGTTTTGAGTAACATATACACCCCATATATTTGTTGGTGTGTGGACTCTCTATATAGGTGAGAAGTCTTTTTTTCTTGTGATAATAAGGGAATGGTAGCTAATTAGAAACATTTTGTCTTCTAAGTTCCAACCCAGAGATTTAATTATATGGGGTCAAGGAGAGCTTGTTCTGAAGGTTTGACTATGTGTAGTAATAATATATTGTATGTATGTGTCAGAATGCCCAATCCTACTCGTTTTTTGACATATATGTATTAATGAATGAAAATGATAGATTATGTTACTCTATTGTTTCCATTTATATAATTCACTCCTTTTTTAGCTAGTGCTAAAAAAAATGATATATTTTATATTTCATAACAAATATTCATCGGTTATTGTAGATAGCAAGTTTTAAAAATATTTTTTCTTTAAATTTTGTGTTGAGTTAAACTACATCACATAAAATGAGAAACAGAAAGTATTACATATTATGTTGATAGTTGGCTTAATAACCAACGTTATTAAGCATATTTGGTAAACGCATTTGACTAAACATCAAATTAAAATTATATATATTCTCTTATTTATTTTCTTCGTTTACTTTTATTTGTTCAGTATTTTAAATTTTTATTTTTATTTTTATTTTTATTTGTTACTTTTAACTTATTAAGAAAAGATAAATATATAAAACAAAGGAAATATGAATTTTGTTAAGTACCAAATATATATAAAAAATAAAATATGAAAGTTATCCTTTAGATGAATAGGGGCAAAAATTTCACTTGTCTTTATTATTATTATTATTTCACTATTTATAAAAGCATCGAATAATAATTATATTGGTGTGTAGGATAATACACGAAATTAATTGGTAGTTAAATCAAGGATTCACAAGCTTAATAAAGAGAACTCTTCGTACTCAAAGTTATTTTGGGTTTCATCATTCTACGATTAAGAATTTTCTTATGAGCCTCGCTACCAAAATCCTATACCTTTTTAAATTCATTATTGGTATATATGTTAATCATTTATCATTAGTTGTTATAAACTTTTTATTTATATTTCTATTAACAGATCAATTTAATACATATTTTCATAAAATACGTATAAAAATTTGATTGTACCTTTTTAAGAGTGACTATTTGGCACCCATCGCAGGGTCAGAAAATTGTGGGAACATGAATTTAGAGGAGACAACACAATAAAAAAATTGTACAAAATCAACGGATTGCGTAGTTTTTTTATGTGTTTTTTTTTAAAAAAAAATCCATTGATTTTCTGGTAAAAATGTGTGAAAATTAAGAAAAATATTCTTATAAGAAAAACGCAATCCCTCAATTTTTAATTTCTTTTATGGAAATTGAATGACTCCACCAGTTTTTTTAAGTGCAAAATCGCAGTTGAGTATAAATTAAAAGCAACTAGTTTATCAAAAAAAATGTGTGGTCTGGTGGTAGAATTGCTCAATGTCATAACAAGTACTAATAAAATTGAGGATGTCCTTCAGTTTTAATCCAGGAAGATTGTCGATTTTCTTAAATCGACCCATCGAGTTCATCGATTTTGGACTGATTTTAGGCCAAAAATCGAGGTCATCTATAGATTTGTCCCTCAATTTTTATTATTTTTATAAAAAATAGAGCAGCGAGAATTCTGATAAATTATTAGCAGAGTAAAATTGATGGGATATGAGATGATCATTATGAAATTGGAGGCTTCCTTTCAAACTTCAAGCTCCATAATATACTTACGCTGATATTTAAAGAATAGATTATAAGGCTCAAGACAATTAGAAATCCAAAAGCTCCATATTTTAGATTAATATTTTTTTTTTGATATCCTAAATTTAAAATTATTGATTACATTTTCATATATCTAGGTAATGAATTGATTAGGTGTTTGTGTTTACCCCCAACAATTCTTTTAATCTTCATATTCTTTAATTATTTTATATAATTATTCATGATATTCATGTGAGGTTGAATAATCCATCTTCAATTTCTTTGAATTTTTAATCACATTTCACATCAAATTAGTATCAGAGCTGACAG
>JAJOOH010021973.1:0-28292 GCA_029582605.1 Solanum gracilifrons | reverse complement strand
TCATAGTTTTCATATGTTTTTTCATCTATTGCATATTCTTCTTTATTCATTTATGAGTTGTGTTGTAGTGTATATTCTAAGCTTTCTATTTGTATTTGTAGATATAAAATAGTTTTCCTCTGTGCTATAATAGATTTTTTACAAATTCCTCTGTGCTATTAATTTATTTTTTACAAATTAATAGGGTTGCCTTATTCTTGTCTGGGTTAATAGGTATCCACAACCGAGGAAGAATCCACCAGGGTTGCCTTATTCTTGTCTGCTTCATCCTTTAAGTACTCCGCCTCAATTCTTCAGATACCAGTGGAAGATGTGGGAATTACTTCCACATCCTTCTTTTCATCTCAAAGAACCCGAGCCCATGTGCACAACTCGATGATCAACACCGAAAAAGGGAGAGAAGTTTGGCGTTGTTTGGCCCTCATGGCTATCTCCTACTCAACGATTATACCAAAATTTATGCGCTGTCATGAAATGATCGAGCCAAGACAAGCCATCTTTATATGATGTAGGACGGACTCATTCTGGGATGGCATGGTAGTGTTGTAGATAAAGCCAAACCAATACCTCTCATCTACATGTAGGTCCTTCTTTTCTATCGCAGCCCATGGCACCAACCACCTCGGAGTACCGTCACATATGTGAGGGGCTAGCCAGCTTTTCATGCTCTCCAAAGACTTAGTATTTACCCTTAACTAGTGGGCCTCATCAATGTTGTTGGTGCATTCCAATACCGCATTTATATTATTACTGTCACATAACACTTTCTTGCCTCGGACAACCACATAATCAACCAGCTTGAATTTGGCAGCCAACTTTTTCCTTTGCAGCCCCAAGGCTTCGTAAATGGTGTAGAACTCTCGGACCCAATATGAAATGTACGGGCCATGGGTATTGATGAACAACTGAAACTTGTGGAACTCAGGAAGCTAATTATCTCCGGGTCTATGTCTATCACCCCATCAGTAGAGAGCCTCTTCTCCTCTATGATGGTTCTCAGCCCCTCAGTCTTCAGTCTGTTCATAGACGTGGGGGAGGACCCTGTACCGGTGGTGCTAGGACCACACCATGTGCTTGAGCTGGAGTGTGAGAAGTAGTTTGAGGGGTCCAGATCCTAGATGGATCATTCAACCTCTTTTCTTGCAGCTCTGCTCTCTGGGCTGCTAGTAGTTCATGTTTAGGCTCAAAAATTTCATCCTGATGCTCCTGGTGCTCACCCTCACTTTCAGAAATGGTGAGGTGAGTGGCATAGATACCGTCACTCTCGGAGCTGGTCTCCGGTGATGCAGGTGCCTGTGCCTTCCCTTTTCCTTTTCCCTCCCCACCTGTTGTGGGATGTTTGGTGGCCTTAGCCTTGGCTACAGTGCATCATCGCAGATTTCTATGCCTTTTTTTTTTGGTCAATAGTATAGCTTTCATTTCATAAAACCAAACTTTGTACAAGTATAGCATTAGTAGCCTAGACAAGCTACTGTTACAATCAATCCTGCTAGTTTCACTAAACTAATACAAAAAAAAAAAAAAAAACTTTATAGTCTTCAAAAGGGATATCTTGGCAGCATCTGTAAGCATTCCCTCTATGTTGAATTGTTCCTTCCTATAATATGTATATGCAACACTATGTCTTTAATTATCTGTTCAGAAGAGAATGGTCATTTTTTAAATCGAATGTAATTTCTAGCTGTCCACAGCATGTTCACAACCATCGCAAATGCACAACTTGTGATTTCAACAACACCACCTCTTCTTCTTGCAATTTGGCTCATCCAATTCACTTCAGTCTCCGAGTCTTGTATTTGTCTGTTGTGCCCCAACCATTGTAGCATACAATTCAATATCTTTTTAGTCACACTACATGCAAAGAATAAATGTGAGAATGTTTCTAAGTGTTGGCTAGAGAAGACACAATCAGGGGGGATAGTGATTCCAAATTTGTGCAATCTCTCGACTGTCGCTAGTTGTTTCTGTATAGCCAACCATAAAATGAATTTATATATAGGATGTATCTTTGGATGTAATGCAAGATGTTTCCAGGTTACTTTGGGATGAAAAGGCATTAAATTTACATACATCTTTTGGATTAAAAATATATCCCCAAGTTGGGCCTTACCAAGTTGTTGTTGAATTGTTCCATGGCTACCTAGTGTATTTATTAACTGATTTCTAGATTCCAGTACCTTCCTCACAACCCAGGAAGCACTTTTTGGAATCTAGATTTGAGTAATACTACCCTGCTTTATATAGTAGCTATGCACACATTGGACCCAAAGACAATCCTTCTTCCTATTGATATCCCATAGAAGCTTTAGGATAGCAGCGGAGTTCCAAGTACAAAGATTTATAACATTTAGCCCACCTGCAACCCCTGGTAAACATATATTAGTCCAAGAAACCATTGTTTTCTTTGATATTTACACAATACATCTCTATAGGAAGGTTCTGCATAGTTGCTCTATTGCCTTCACGACTTTCTTAGGGATGAGAAAAATCTAAGCCCAATACGACTAAACCCCAAATAATACAACTTTAATCGGTTGTAACCTTCAAGCATATGACAAAAGTTTAGCAAACCAGCATGTGATTTTTGTCGTTATCTTCTCAATAAGGGGCAAATAGGCACTAACCCTCATTTTTTTAGAGGCTAAAGGCACACCCAAGTATCTAAAAGGCAAGGTCCCCTAACTGAACCCCAAAACATCTACAATGTCTTGCGTTGTATGATCAGATACTCCAGTAATATATATAGAGCTTTTATCATTATTTACTTGCAATCCTGATGCCTCAAATAATCTATTAAAAGCAGCATTCAACAATCTGATAGATATTAAATCTGCCCTGCAGTACATCAACAAATCATCAGCAAAACATATGTGAATGTTGTTCATTCTTTCACACCTAGGATGATAGTTAAAATCTGCATTAAGTGCTAGTTGACTGAGTTCTCTTCCAAGTATTCCATGACCAAGACAAAGAGGTAAGGGGACATAGGATCCCCCTGCCTGATACCCCTCTGAGGTTGGAAAGGAGCAGTAAGACACCCATTCAATAGCAAAGAATATGAGACTGTGGACACACATATCATGATCCAATGAACAAACTTTGCAGGGAAGCCCAAGTCACTCAACATGTTTTCTAAAAATGCCCACTCCAAAGTGTCATAAGCCTTTCTCAGATCTACTTTAAAGATACATCTAGGGGATATCCACTTCCTGGTATAGCTTTTGAATATCTCATGACTATTCAACAAAAGCTGATTGAGCTTTGCCAACCAATTTAGGGATCACATGTTTTATTCTTCTTGTAAGAACTGTGGATCTAATTTTGTACAAAGTAGTACAACAAGCAATAGGCTTGTAATCTTTTACCTTTGTAGGAGCCGGTACCATTGGGATCAAAGTAACAGCTGTGGTATTTATAGCTGTATACAGATGTCCAGTGTGAAAGAAATGTTTAACAGCTGCAATAACATCTCTGTGGACTAATTCCCAATTTTTAGTAAAGAACTCAATCGGAAATCCATCAACTCCAGGGGCTTTATCTTTAGGCATATCTTTGATGGCCTCCAATATTTCTGTGGTGGTGATTTCTTTTATAAGTTCTCTCTGTTGCAAGACAGAGAGACATACTCCTTTCCTAACCACTTCAGTATTCACTCCTCTCAGCTCAGTAGCTTTTCTTCCCATTAGTCCTTTGAATACAATAATAAATTCTTCCTCTATCTGCCTAGGATCAGTCAATTTTGTTCCTGCTTTAGTATGAATGGATGAAATGGAGTTATGGTTGGACCTGATCTTCCATTGGGCATGGAAGTAGTTAGTAAGTCCCTATGTTCTATCCAATTTGCTTTAGCCTTTTGTCTAAGTGCAATCTCTTCAATATTACTCCACTTCTCAATCTCTAGTAAATTTTGCTTCTCCTGCTCTATGGTACTATGATCTAGATTGCTTATTTGTAAATATATTTGCAAAATGTCAAGTTTTTCCCTCAATCCTTTCAGTTTTTGTTCATAAGAAGCCATTTATGCATTCATGTCCTTGCATTGCATTTTAAATTACTTAAGTTTCCTCCAAACCTGCATCATAGTGCACTCCCTATCACTGCCTACCCATGCATTTTTTAGAATTTCTGGGAAATCGGAATACTCCATCATATTGGTATAAAATTTGAATTGTCTGGGATGGATATTTTGCTGCTTGTTGCACTTTACAAGATAGGTGAATGGTCAGATACTGAGGGATTCAGAAATTCAGCTTCTACATGCCCACATTGCTATAACCAATGTTTATTTCCAAATGCCCAGTCAATTTTGCTATAGACCCTATTCTCCTTAGCCTGTTTATTGCACCAAGTAAAGTGCCATCCCGTAGCCCTAATATTTGTTAGTTGCAGGTGATCAAGTGCATTTTGGAAGCCCTGAACCTCCTGTAGTGAGACATGGGACCCTAACCTATCCTTTGAACCCAACACACTATTAAAGTCACCACTTAAAATCCAAGGAAGTTATTTTTGAAGAGTAATTTGCATAATATCTTGCCATAGTCCCTCTTTTTGGTGCATCTCATTTCTAGCATAAGCAATAGTAACATACATGCTAAGCTGCACTCCAGGATCTTCAACCAGACAATGGATATATTGTTCAAGGACCTCAAGGATCTGTACCTTCAAGTATGCCTTCGACAAAATCCAAATCCTTCCATTGCTATCACCATTAAAATTATGCACAACTTGCCAACCTTGAGGTATTTTCTTTCTTATTGAGGGTGTTTTATACTCGTTTACCCTTCTTTCAGGACATCCAAATAAATCTATTCTATGTTTATTCAGAAAGAGTTTAACCTCATTCTGTTTGTGGCGTTGGTTAAGGCCTCTAATGTTCTAAGTTGAGATGATCATGTAGGTAGGAATGACATGTAGTTTCCAGCACTTCTCTCCATTTGTATCTGATTATCCAATTCAGAGCCTTCCTCAACATGTTGCTTTCCACTCCTTTGTCTAGGATCATGTGCAAGAGGCGGTTATGATACCTCTTGTTCCTTTCCATAACTTTGGTCAGGATCGGTATCTTGTTGTATCAACTCCTTATTTGAGCTTAAATAGGTATCCATTTGGTAATCATTCTTCTTATTCAATCTATTTCCCACCTACCTTTTTCATTCTTCACTGTAGTCCCTACTTGATCTATCTCAGTCTCACCCTCAGTTGGAGCCTGTTTATACCAACATTCATCTTCCATCTGTCCTAATCTGATATAGTGGTTGCAAAATTTGGGTTTCCACTCATACTCAATGGATTGTTTCCAAGGTCCATAAGGGGTTTCAACTACAATAGCATCTGGCAAAGTCTTCGAAATATCCACCTCAATCAGGATCCTTGCATAGGAAATCTTCTCAGCCATGGCAGTAAATCCATCTGTATACAACGGTTTCCCAATTGCACTAGCAATCTTACTCAAGTTCCTTTGCAGACCAATATCCAATAGGTGAACTGGGCAGTTTAACCCAAATTAGGATTTGACTAAACATATCAACATCAAATTCAAAAACTAGTTCCTAATTTCTTAAAATCATAGGTTTGTTCCCGTAGAAGTAAGGTCCGGCTTGCAATACCTACTCCTTCTCAGCAATTGTATGAAATTTAAAAATATAGTACCCATCATCATGGTATAGCACCTTTGGTACCTTCAAAAAAATCCAAACCTTCTTTGCATACTCTGTCATTTGCTCTTCATACGGGGTATCCCCAATTAGATATCCAAAGAAAGATGTTTCCCACTCTTTAACTTGTAAGCAAATATCCTCCTCCTCAATTTGAACTATAATAACACCTTTCTTAATCGTAGGAGGAATGAAGCTTAGGAGCTTACCATTATTGCGATTTCCTCGAACAGGTTCCATCATAGCTGGGGTAGGATGGGTAGACGTGCCAGCATATGAGAAATGTAGTCGCCTCTTTGGAGTATCCTTTCCAACTACATTTTCCAAATGAATCACATCTTTCGAACTGCTATCATCAGTTTCCTCAACAATAATACAAAATTTTGGGGATAAGAAACTCCCAAATGTGAGAGGCGTGAGATGTTGCACCTCCCCGGTAGCAGGTGTAACTATTTTAGGTGGTTGTGTTTGTGGTTTTTTTCGTCGGCGAGCCATTTGGAAGCACTCTCCGGTCACAATTGCTGCCTTGCGATTGTTCTCGAAGAGCACTTCTTTCGTTTGCTATTGTGCGCCTATTTTGCCATCCATCTTTCTATACCCTTGGCCCTCTTACGGGGTGGCATGTCTCTACCGGAAACTTTTGGTCTTGCCATGTCTTCAAAAACATAAAAAATAATTAGAAGCAGTTCAATCAAATGCATTGAAAAATAATTGCAGAAAGACTCGCTGAATCTCTTTGGTGAGCTACATCAGGCTCATCGAAAGAATTGACTAAAAAATTTCTAGAAAAATTTGCATTTCAGTGATGGGAAGGCCTTTCAGCGAATCACTAACAACATTCGGCGAGCAAGGACTAACCCGCCGAAAGTTACAATGCATTTAGAGATTAGGGGTGCAAACAAAGGGAGAGCAAGAAGGACTTTCGGTGAGTCTGCGAGTGAACTCAGGCTTCTCGCCGAAATTTATAGAACCCAACTCAATATTAAGCATGAAACTAAAGGCGATAAGGGGTGATTCGGGGAACTGCTAAGTTGTTCGGCAAACTCGACCCAGCTCGCTAAACGACCCAACATTCCTATTGTCAACCCAACTTCCCAAATTCAACCCCGCAGCCCCAAAAACAAAATTAAATCAAGCACCCAATTAATCAAACTAAGACCCATTACACCCATTCCCCCATGATACTAAGACTTCTCCCGATTTGGCCAAATTTGGCCATTTGACGACTTTTGCCCTTAAGAATGACGTCAATCGTTCTATGATTGGGGAAACTACGTCATTTGTCACAAATGCAAGTTACTTAGGCTTCACCCGACTAGACCCAACAACATGCAAGCACAACCCCACAATTTTAATAACTTTTTACCGCACAAAATACTCGGGAATTCAACAATATAGGCATTACAAGCAAGATATTCAAATTAACAAAGGCACACACATACACAATTATGATTAGAGAGTCCCATCACACATCACTAAGATAAAAAATCATTGCATATGACTAAAAAATGCTAAATAAGAATTCGGGGTTTGGAAAACCAACCTTAGATGTCGATTAAACAAGTTGAAGAGCTAGGTGGCAAACAATCCAACTCTGAACACAAACTTTATGACTAATACGAGATAAAAAAATGCCAAAAATACGGAAAATATTGTGCGGGTGTGAGTTTGAGAATTTCAAAAGTGAGGGAAAGTGAAAAAGTTTGAAAGTTTAAACTTTTGGCCTTTAAAAACTATCTAGTTCTTGCCCATTCGATTACATAATGTTTTGCTCACCGACCCACTCGACGACACGTGGAGTGGACACTTACCTCGCTGAGTTTTACAGGACCACCAGTTAATGTGGGGTCCAAACGGTGGACAAAATTATGATCGCCGTCCTGGTCAACGATTCGCCAATATGCTCCTAGGATCAACGAGTTTTACAGACTCCCATGGAAAAATGTCTTGAGTCCAACGGTGGTCCAAGTCGGGCTTGCTGATCTCTTCGGCGAGTCACCGACTTGACTTTTCGCTCGCCAACCTTCACTTTTCAAGCACCTTCAACACTTTGACCTGCACAATCAACACACCATTATTTATAAATAAAAAAGAAAACAAATAAAACTTGGGTTTCCTCCCAAGAAGCGCCTAAGTTAACGTCGTAGCACAACACAAGTTCACAGTCAAACCTCATTCTTGGGGTTGACCATAGTATCACTAGGCAACCACCCTTGCTGTCTCGGGTTTAAATGAGACGATATATGACCCATTTGGATCTCCAACTGTTTGATCGAGACAGAATATGAGGTAACCGTCTGGTAAAGGTCAACACATCTTCTTTTATTTCTTTCAAAATCTTGTCTGACCCTTAAACTTGGTTAAGGATACGAGAAAGCATATCTTTCGACCGACCTCCGTCAGAATCATTTGACTTTGGCGCTCGTTGGGAGGAACATACCTATCCCTCTCCTCAATCTTCCAATTGGGATTACGATTCCTCCATTTTGTATCACGATCTCTCCAACCTTCATCCCTGCTCTAACCAAGGTTACCACCATGCCTCAGTTAGTTTGAACGATAAACACTTCCTTGGTCGGCTAGGAAGTTCAACTCTTTATTGTACAAAGCCTCAAAATTGGCCTCATCAGGATTAACACACCCGACACACACGATATTGACACTTTGAGCACCAGCTCCCATGACATTTTCAGACAAAATGTCAAACTGTGTCTTGATCTTAGCCAAGTTCTGGTCCCTCTCTTGATTTTTCTCCAACTGCTCCTTGGTCAATTTAAATGTGAAAGGGGATACCTAATATTCGCAGGTGTACCAAGCCCGATTTATCGTGGTCATGCCATCCAAGAGCTGAGTTGCTATCTCATAAAGCTGCCGCATTAAACCTCTCGGAGAATATTGGTTAGCAACACCCTTATGTACCGAGTCAATGTCACGACCCAAGACTAGCCCATAGATGTGACACGGCGTACTCGACCCCGAAGGGGTCTCATACAAGCCTCATAGCATTCTTGAACATAACAACATATGAAAATAGAGAATAATTTAAACCTTTCTTTACAATCGAAGATATTATCATTAAAAAGCAAGCGGAAGACTTTCTAGACTTTATATACCATGTCTCAAACCATCTAATACTTTGAATACAACATCGGGACTTAGCCCATACAAAGCTTTAACATAAACTAAATGACACAAAAAGGAACACAATGGGTTTGTCCTCGACACTATGAGGACTCACCAAGTCTTCATCTTCAAGCACCATCCAAACCTACTCCTCAAGCATAGAACACCAATATCTTCAAACCCTACACTTTGGTAGAAAGGGAGAAGAAATATGGGTTAGCCCAAAAAGTACTAAGTATGGAAGCCATGCAAAAACATGTTTCAAACGGACATTTATTTGAGAGGCATGCTTGTATGACATATTGGTCAAACTTCATGAACATTGATAAAAGAGGCATACTATAAGTCACAACCAACGTATATGTCATTTATCCATATTAGAACATGATCAACCATATAACCCATTACCTTTAGTTTAAGCGTTCACATCAAATAACCCTCATACTATACCTTGTACAATGTATGGATAGCGTCCCATACCACCATCCACACCAAGGCACCACATTAAGGTAACCAAAAGTGAACTTACAATTCATCCTTTCCACTTTTACACAATAAATCATATAAGGGACATAAACAATACATGAGTCACACCATCACATTAAGACCAACATCTAAGACAACTCTAAGTCATACTTGTGCAATGCGCAAGTAGCATCCCATACTACCACTCACACGAAGTACTCCTTTGAAGTCACCATAAACAAGGAACATTCATATACAATAAGTCATGACAAGGAAGTACTCATAATACATTCCAAGTATAGCATGCATCATTACTTTTAAGCATATAAAAGTCAACATTACTCAATAACATCATTTAGAGGACTTTCATTCATTAGACATTAGATCTACATTCTCCTTAACTTCTTCCTAGGAGGACACTCAAACAATAGTCATTAAGACTTAGAGAACTCACTATGATCCTCTTAAAGCCTACTCGTGCAATGAATAAATAGCATCCCATACTACCACCCACACTTCATAGAGCTCATCAAGAAATCATAATGCACATCTCACATGATGGGAATATTCATTTAACCGACATAGACCATGCAAGTTAGACATGAAATCCGGTGTTCTGCCCCCACACCAAAAGGAGGTGGTCTCCTTGCCTAAGGAAGACCGGTAACATTAGCTCGGATGGAATCCATTAGCTAATATCCTATGTGGGCACATAGTTATGGGATAGGAAGATGTCCATTGGAACCCTAGCGTAACGTTGGGAGAATTTCCATCTTACCATATCCTCTCGGTGCTTAGCCTACATTCCCATAGAGTATTTCAATCACATTACATCATTGTACTTGATAGGGCCATCAACATTAGGCCTAATGACCCAAAGCCCATTCACATGAAAGATCACCACCATTAGGTCTACCGATTCAAGGTGTATTAAGGATTGCTCATTGAATATCCTAGAAGGGCCACAACCATTAGGTCTATAGATTGAAGGTTCATCATCTCACACGAGAAGGAGGCCACCACCATTAGGTCTACCGCTTCAAGGTTTAACATTCACATTGGGTTCTAGGCTCATCATGAATGGCCACCATCACTAGGTCTACCGGTTCAAGAAATAACCTAAAATACCTCATTAGTCATTTATAGAAGGCTACCAACATTAGGTCTGCCAACTCAAGACATTTATTCATTCATTCTAGAAAAGGCTACGATCATTAGGTCTACCAGTTCTAACTCATCATCACTTCCATTAGTCATTTATGAAAGGGCTACCAACATTAGACCTACCGATTCTTGTTCGTTAAGACATTAAGTCAAGATACATTCATTATTCAAGAGAAGGATGCCTTGGCCTACCATTCAAGTGGATCAATAGCTCAAGCACAATTCTACTTCAACATGTAAATTAGGTCATAACTTGCCCTTTCAAGGCCTTGAATTCAGTTTCACAAACAAACCTTTCATTAATACAATTAGGTATGAATAGTGATACAATTCAACAATCTAAATCAATTTAGGCATAATCCATCAACATTCATTCATGATAATCAAACTCACTTCATAAAGTACAATTTCGGAATTGAGAGAAATCATGGGTTCATTGAGTGTTTTCCTCTTAAATCATCAATGAAACACCAATACAATCATAAATCATCATTAGAAACTATTTAAAAATGTTTGATGAAAGAACCCATGAGATTGAGTAAAACCCTAGATTTTTCATGCTTTGAAATCACCTTTGAATTGGCTCCTTGAATGAAAAGTTAGATGAGGATAAAGACTACCATACTTTGCTATAGATTCCCCACGAAAATTGAAGAAGAAACACCTTGGAATCCCCAACCCTAGCTTGAACTTGACCTTAATCTCTAATGGAGATTCTAGAGAGAAGACTTCAAGAGTGGAGTGGTACTGATTTGGGGAATTTGAATAATTAAATCTAAAATAGGGTTTTAATGTTTAATACTCTTAACATATCTTTAAAAACCCAAAATAACCGTCCATACACTTAAAATGACTTGGGGTGAATTTACGAATTAACCCCTAGCTTGGCCGAACCAAGACATCAAACACAAGTGCCATTGATGCCCTGGACTCACGGACCGTGAGTCCATTGACGGACCGTGTTGCTTGTCCGTGGTCTGGGGCTGGAGCATGGTCTGGAGGGGCTTGACCTACGGAGGCCATCCACGGGGCATGGACCCCTCCGTAGGTCACCATATTTTGGCCAACTTTCATCAATTGGGGCAGCCTTGGGGGTTAAGCTTAGGGTCCTCCTCAAGGACCCCTAGGGTGGTCCATCGGGAGTCGTACATTGAAGTTTAATCCCTAAAGCCCTTAACCATGACTCGGGACAACATCAAACACCATCAACCTCACACCAAACTTAAACACACACACGTTAGGCTCTAGTTTTACTTATTCGTTTTTAGGGACGTTACATTATCCCCCACTTAGGAACATTCATCCTTGAATGAGACTTTAAACACATTAAGGGGTAACGACTCAAGACTAGAAGCCCATCATGCTTGCAACAGCATAATCAAATGCACAAAACTAGGAGGAAACATCAACTCCACATCAACATACTTTATGCAATTCAAGAAAGTAGGATCTACATCTACAAACTCATTATGCAACAAAACTTCAATCATGCTTATCACTACATCATTAAGCACATTATACAATTTCTTCATAAAACACATTTAGGCATGTTCAACCTTTCACCTCATGAAGAATATAAGCAAGTCATAGTAAAAGCAAATTAACATGAGGAACAATAAATCATGAACATTCATTTTCTCATTCAAACAAGGATTTATCAAGAACATGCATAACATAAGGATACCATGGAAACACGATATCACACATGACTCCAAAAACATGAAACAAGCCAAGAAGGAACTCTTTGTCTTAGGCTTGAATAGGCACATAAAGGAAGTGGTAAGGACATCAGAACTCTCAACAACCTTACTACTCAACATACTATCCCCCACTTAGGAACAAACCCAACTACGGCTTATCATGAACCTAACATAGGAAACCTAATCAAGACATCCACAACTTACAAGAAACCATCAACCTACCGGTGCTTTTAAACTAGGAAGGTCCTCATTAAGCAACTTTTGCTCACAACAACCTTACCAACACTACTCAAGGTCTCATATGAGTCTACCACACCGGGTCTAAACTCCACAAACTTAATACACCTCTTAGGGTGAGAATATCAATCAAGCCTAACTCATGAACAGTAAGGACACTCAATGACCTTACAATCTAAGCACATTATCCCCTACTTGGGAGTAAGCCTAAACAAACTCCGTACAACATCACTTCTTTCCATTCTTAGGTTGGAGCAAGTCATCACTAAACCTTCATACTCATCACACCTAGGCATTTGTAAATCACCATATTTCATTAACTCTTTCAACATACCTCAAAACTCATCTTGATTAAGTTGGATTCTACCAACAACACATAGTTGCCACAAAGTAACCCATTCATACTAAAGTCACACCACAAACTATCAAGTTACATAGACATTGTTGGCAACACAACCAACCTTTTCTCTCCCTTAACCCTTCTAGCATACTCTTTTCAAGTGGTAACACACTAAAGACCATCGAATAAGGAACAAGAGAGGGGCATTATAGAGTTAAACTCTATGGCACGACTTGAACAATGAAGAAGTCAAACTTTCTTAACACCCAATAGCCTCCTATTCATAACGTGGGACGCTTCACATTATGAACAAGACTCTAATAGATGTGGTTTGAGACATCCTAAGACCATTCCAAAATCTTGTGCTCCGATACCATGTTTGTCACGACTCAAGGCTAGCCCCTGGATGCGACACGGCGTACTCGACCCTGAAGGAGTCTCATACAGGCCTCATAGCATTCTTGAACATAAGAACATATGAAAATAGAGAAGAATTTACACTTTTTTTTACAATTGAAGACATTATCATTAAAAAGCAAGCGGAAGACTTTCTAAACTTTATATATGATGTCTCAAACCATCTAATACTTTGAATACAAAACCGGAACTTAGCCCATACAAAGCTTTAACATATACTAAAAGACACAAAAAGGAACATAATAGGTTTTGTCCTCGAAACTATGAGGACTCACCAAGTCTTCATCTTCAAGCACCTTAGAAATCTACTCCTCAAGCATAGAACACCAATATCTCCAAACCCTACACTTTGGTAAAAAGGGAGAGGAAATATGGGTTAGCATAAAAAGTAGTAAGTATGGAAGCCATGCAAAAACATGCTTAAAACGGACATTTATTTGAGAGTCATGCTTATATGCCATTTTGGTAAAACTTCATGAACATTGATAAAAGAGGCATAATATAAGTCACAACCAACATACAAGTAATTTATCCACATTAGAACATGATCAATGTATAACCCATTACCTTTACTTTAAGCCTTCGCCTCAACTAACCCTCATGCTATACCTTGTGCAATGTATAGATAGCGTCCCATACCACCATCCACACCAAGGCACCACATTAAGGCCACCAAAAGTGAACTTACAATTCGTCCTTTCCACCTTTACACAATAAAGCATAGAAGCGACATACACAATACATGAGTCACACCATCACATTAAGACCAACATCTAAGACAACTCTAAGTCATATATACTTGTGCAATGTCCAAGTAGCATCCCATACTACTACTCACACAAAGTACTCCTTTGAAGTCACCATAAACAAGGCACATTTATATACAATAAGTCATGACAAGGAAGTACTCATAATACAATCCAAGTATAGCATGCATAATTACATTTAAGCATATAAGAGTTAACATTAGTCAATAATATCATTTAGAGGACTTTCATTAATTAGACATTAGATCAACATTCTCCTTAACTTTTTCCGAGGAGGACACTCAAACAACAGTAATTAAGACTTAGAGAACTCATTATGATCCTCTCAAAGCCTACTCGTGCAATGCATGGATATCATCCCATACTACCACCCACACTTCATAGAACTCATCAAGAAACCATAATACATATCTCACACGATGGGAAAAATCCTTTAACCAACACAGACCATGCAAGCTAGACATGGAATCTGGTGTTCTGCCTCCACACCAAAAAAAGTTGGTCTCCTTGCCTAAGGAAGACCGGTAACATTAGCTCGGATGGAATCCACTACCTAATATTCTATGTGGGCACATAGTTATGGGATAAGAAGATGTTCATTGGAACCCTAGCTTAACGTTGGGAGAGTTTCCATCCTACCATATCCTCTCGGTGCTTAGCCTACATTCCCATAGAATATTTCAACCTCATTACATCATTGTATTTGAGAGGGCCACCAATATTTGGCATACCGACCCAAAACACATACACTTGAAAGGTCACCACCATTAGGTCTACCGATTCAAGGTTCATCATCTCACACAAGAAGGAGGCCACCACCATTAGGTCTACCGCTTCAAGGTTTAACATTCACTTTGGGTTCTAGACTCATCATGAAGGGCCACCACCACTAGGTCTACTGGTTCAAGACATAGCCTAAAATACCTCATTAGTCATTTATAGAAGGCTACCAACATTAGGTCTACCAACTCAAGATATTGATTCATTCATTCAAGAAAAGGCTACCTATATTCGGTCTACCAATTCTAAGTTATCAACACCTTTATTAGTCATTTATGAAAGTGCTACCAACATTAGTCCTACCGATTCATGATCATTAAGATATTAAGTCAAGATAGATTCATTATTCAAGAAGAGGATGCCTAAGCCTACCAAGTCGAGATAATTCATTCATGATCACATTCATCATTACAAGAAAAGGATGCGTTAGCCTACCAATTCAAGATATCACATTCAACATAGCTTTCATTTATCAAGAAGAGGGCACCTAAGCCTACCAATCAAAAATACAACATTACATTATAGAAACCCTTCATATTCCATCATCAACATTCATGAGAGTTAATTGAGAATATACTATCAACAATAACACATTTACATTCTACACATGATCATTATTCTATCATTGAAATCACATGCAAATCTTTCATATCTTATTCACATATAGAATATCGTATTAATACTTCAATTCCTCAAACTATGCATTCATGGCCATGATCACAATATACAAAGTAATTAAACACCTCCACCCTTCAAGTGGATCAATAGCTGAAGCATAATTCTACTTCAATTAAATTAGGTCATCACTTGCTCTTTCAAGAACATGAATTCACTTTCACCAATAAACCATTCATTAATACAATTAGGCATGAATAGTGATACAATTCAACAATCTAAATCAATTTAGGCATAATCCATCAACATTCATTCATGATCATCAAACCCACTTCATAACATACAATTTAGGAATTGAGAGAAATCATGGGTTCATAGAGTATTTTCATCTTAAATCGTCAATTAAACACCAATACAATCATAAATCATCATTAGAAACCATTTGAAAACGTTTGATGAAAGAACCAATGAGATTGAGTAACACCCTAGATTTTTCATGCTTTGAAATCACCTTTGAATTGGCTCAAGACTACCATGCCATGCTATTGATTCCCCATGAAAATTGAATAAGGCACACCTTGGAATCCCTTACCCTAGCTTGAACTTGAGCTTGATCTCCAATGGAGTTTCTAGAGAGAAGACTTGCCGAACCAAGATAGCAAACACAGGTGTCATTGACGCCTTGGACTCATGGACTGTGGGTCTATTGATGGACCGCGCTATTGGTCCATAGTCTGGGGCTGGGGCATGGTCTGGAGGGGCTTGACCTACGGAGGCCATCCACGGGGCGTGGATGGACCTATGTGGGGTAGACCCATTCTGTAGGTTACCACATTTTGGCCAACTTTCATCAATTGGGGAAGCCTTGGTGTTTAAGCTTAGGGTCCTCCTCGAGGACCCATAGGGTTGTCCATGGGGACTCGTACCATGACATTTAACCCCTAAAGTCCTCAACCATGACTCGGTACAATATCAAACACCATCAAACTTCACACCAAACTCAAACACACACACGTAAGGCTCTAGTTTTACTTATTCAATTTTAGGGTCGTTACAGTCAAGACCGGTAAAAATACGGCATCAACACGTTGTCAGGGAAACCATGAGTCGGACATTGTAGCACCAACTTCTTGAATCGCAGCTAAGTCTCATGAATTGGCTCGCCTTCCAGACGCTTGAAAATCTGAATGTTGTCTCGAAGTATCATCATCTTCGAGGGAGGGAAGAATCGCACTTTAAATGCGGTGACAAGCTCTTCCCAAGAAGTGAATATGTCTCGTGGTAATTCAGCTAGCCACTTACACGCTTCTCCCATCAGAGAGAATAGGAAAAATCTAAGCCGGAATGACTCTTAGGATATATTCTTGAAGGATAATGGTCCGCAAACATCAACAAAAATATGTATATGCTCATGGGGATCCTCGTGAGCCAAACCACCGAACAACCCCTTAAATTGCAACAGTTGAAGCATAGTGCTAGTAATATGGAACATAGCGTCCCCTTCAACCGGCAGCAAGCGAATGGCACCAATTCCACCCATAAGATGAGGGCCATTAGCATTAGGTTCATTGACATCGTTGTGGTTGCCAATGTCATCTTGGTGGCCTACTTGGATACTATTGCTTCCGTTCACAATCATACTTCCTGTTTCAAAACACAAACAAACAAACCAAAACTAAAAGTAAGTAAGTTCAACTATAACTAACAAGAACAAAATTCGACTTAACTAAAAAATTCCCAAACAACACCACTCCCCGGTAGCGGCGCCATTTTGATTTCATGTATCAGGACACTTTATCCAATTCTAACTGTTAACGATCATTAGTTACTAATATAACCTAACTAAATGAGTTGGGGTCGAATCCCACAGGGAGTGGTACGTGTTTGAGAATCAATAAAAAAGTATGAATATGCTCAAGTCAATCATAGGAATAGACATTATCGAATGAAAGCATAAGTCAAATTAAAAGGGTGACACAAGTGTCAAATAAATGGGGTTTTGGTTTTAACTATCAACTACAACAATTAGAAAATAACAAGAAATAAGCAATAATGAGACGAGTTCTTAGGATGTGATTGGATTATAGGCAAAGGTAGACAAATGGATAATTGTAACTGTTAGTAAATAGCTGTAAATCAGTGAATAAGCTAGACTTTAGTAGGGATAAGCTTTCTCTCGAACAATTTACCCCGAATCAAGTTGGTTTCTATCGAACACCAACAAGAAAGAAAATAAGAACAACCTACACTTTAGTCCATTCAATATCTCGAGCTGAATGTGTGGAAAATGATTTAGGATTCACTCTCTCAAGTGGAACCCATGACAACCCAATACCCACATACTATCAATTCAGTAATCTTGGTCTTAAAACCTCTCTCTCGAGCAAGCTGAAAACACGAAGTAGGACTGCATTCGCGATGCTTATCGTGACTAATGACACTAACCTACGGTACGAGTGTCTACGATCGTCAATAATATAGTAACCCAACTAAAGGTTGGGGTCGTGTCCCAAGGGAGTGGTTTTGAGAATTGATAGAAAAATAAAAGTTAGCTCTAATTAGTCGTAGCTAAAGACATTAAGAAGTGAAAACATAGTAAATGAAAGGGGGTTACACAAATGTCAAATATCAATTGGGGGTTTTGTCACAAGTAGTAAAAACAACAAAAATAACAAAAAAATCAAGTATGGGGAAAAGACCTTGGGGTGTCACCGCAATACAAGTTGAGATAAACCGTTGGGTATATGATTTCGATAGGAAGTTTGCAAAATAATAGTGACTAGGCAAAGCTTTAGATGGAAATAAGTTCCCTCTCGGGCAACTTACCCCGTTTCAAATGCATTCCTCTCGGACACTCATTTGCCGCATGAAGGCCAACCTACGCCTTACCCCACTCACTCTCTCGAGCTGAGTTTTAGGATATGGGACTAGGGCTCACCCTCTTGGGCTGAACCTCATGTCGACCCACTCCTTAGGTCATCAGTCTAGCGGTCTTGGTTTCGCGACCTCCCTCTTGGGGAAGCCGAAAACACATGGGTGGTTTTGTATTTGCAACTACAAACCCATTAAATTAAACCACAACCACTAGGTTAAATCACCATTAAAATACATCTAACCTATCAGCAAGGAAGACCCAACAACAATATTAACACATATTTGCTAAATCACACTCCAAGAATGGGGGTTTTTAGCCGCACATCAAGAAATAATAAAATACACCTAAAATGATACTAAAATTAAATGGGTATAATGAATTACACCTTTATTTAATCAAAGGAAGAAGATTGGAGAAGATCCACTTCCAACTTGGGGAAGATGAAATTTTTCTTTCTTCAAGTCTCCTAGAAAACCCTCTACAAACTTGAGAGAAAATATCCAAAAAGAGTACTATTCTATTGTGAAAATTATAATAATTGTTCGACTCTCTTAAAATTAATAAAGAGTTTAGTATTTAGAGACTTCAAATATTAGTTCTGGCAGATCGCTCGGCGAGGTTAGTCGAGGTCGACGAATGACTCGGCGACTCGCCCTTCTTCTGTCTCATCGCCGTTTTGTGCTTGCCTTCAGCATCTTCACATTTTGGACCATTGGGCAATATAGTACTACTTTGCGAAACTATTCGGCGAAGCGCCGACTGCTCCTTTCATCGCCTTTTTGATCCTTCTCCTTCAGGGCTTCGCGTACTGGAACAAAGGACGGAGTGCGTCCCTTCGAAGAATCGCCAAGTGTGCTTGGCGATGCTCAGGCTTCAACTTCTTCGTTCTTTTCAGCCTTTTTGTTCCTTTTTGCGCCTGAGTGTCCATGCTTCCACTAAACATTCAAATACCTGAAACTTAAGAGTTTTCATTGGATATTGAGACAAAATAAGCATTTGAGGACACTATTTCTATCAAAATAAATCCCTAAATGAGTCCAATTTGTGGACTCATCAACACCCCCAACTTAAACTTTTGCTTGTCCACAAGCAAACTTGATTTCAGCCGTTCAAAAAGTATGTCTCAAACAGTGCTACACAAGACTCAATCATGAATGCACACAACAATACTCAATTTTCTTATGCAAGGATCAATTGTTTGCTCAAAGATTCAAGTTGTGACACACCATTACCAATCATGCTCGCAATTGTTGCTACCTGTGCAAGTTCAAACTCAACAAAAAGTATCTAATCGCCGTCACATAAAGAATGATTCCATATTCAAACATAGAGGTTAATCAATTCAAGATTAGGAATCAAATGCAACGCTCACACTCAAAAAGAGGAACACAATGCATGTTTTCACCCATAGGTTTTCCCTTATTTTTCGATCGATCTTTGGTCCAGCTCACTCAAGATAAAAAAAGGTCTTTCTAAGGCTTGTAATGGGGATGAGTGCAAAGGTACGGTCATTTACGCTCAATGAATTTTTTTTTGATGAGATGTGGTATTCTCAAGGCATTCCCTTCGTTTCCTTTATCAATTCTTTTTCTAGTGCTTCTAAGTCATCTTTTTATTCTCCTCGATGGATTGCTTGGAAACACGATTTCCTTTGTAATTTATTCCACATACTTTTTTTTAAGGGTTTCCATTGTTCTGCAACACCATGGATTAAGGGAGACTTTTCTTGCACTTCTGGACTTCTCCTTTTCCTTTTCACCACACCCCCAACTTAATCTTTTGGACTAAGTTGGCTATTCGCTAAACCACAAATCAAGAGGATTATAGGTACTGGGTTAAGTAAGGTCTAGGGTTCTTCAAGGTTCTTCCAAAGAGAGGTAAGGCTCCAAGGGGTTTCAAGAGAGTTTTACATGGTCACGGGTAGGCCACAAAAGAGGTATATGTTAAATTTGGCTCATACTCTTTAAAGTTGCCTAAGATATTCTCAAGAGGACACTTTTCTATATCAATCAGACTAACGGGGTAAATTCTAGGTTTATTCATGCATGGTTCAAAGCAAGCTAATCACACAAGGCATCGATACTTAAGTGAAACAAGACTACACACTTTCGCTAGTGTGCAATGGTAATTACAAGAGAATCAATTCGATAAATGGCCAATCGCAACGAGATTCAAAGAGTTCACATATTGTTTATACAACTTCATTTGGCATCATCGTAGCCGTACATTCATGTTCGTTCAATTGAGAGCACTATTGAAGTCATCGATATTGATCAAAATCGAGACTCAATTTTTTGCAAAAGAACAGCCACATTCAACTCACATAGGTGGCAAAAATGTGCGAAAAATTCAAAAAAATTCAGAAGGGTCTAAATCATTTTGCAATTAAAAATAAGGGGAGCCACAAGATCAAACATCTACAAAAAGCAGTATTAACACATTTTAAAACAGAACAACCCAAATATCAGCACAAAGAATGAGTAGTAAAACAGAACAACCCAAATATCAGCACAAAGCACGAGTAGCACACAACAAAAGGTGTGGGCCTCACCCCACCATAAGTAAAATGGTGTCCTCAAATGCGAATAAAAGTATCAAAAACTAAAAATAAATAAGACAAGTAGAGAGGTAAAGAAGTGATCCTGGTTATGTGGTTTCTCCATCAATCATGGCATCAATATCCGGAGTGACCACCAGAAGGACCAGCCCCACTAGATCCCTCATCAGGAGACTTTTCCAAAGAAGCTTGCACAACAACATCAATCATGATTTCTTCATTCTCGGCTATGTTGTTTGTTGTAACTTTCTCAAATATATCTTTGTCAGTTTCTGCCTCTTATTCAGGATAAGTTGTATGCTCTATTCCATTTTCATGTCCTGCGGCAGTCTGAGGTATTTCGGGCACATCTGGAACTTCCACTATTCCAAAGATCATGGATTTATCAGTGGACTTTTGGTAGTCTACATCTTTCTTCAGCTCTGGAATGGCGGCCTTTAAGGTTGTTACTTCCTCTGTGGCTCCTTGATTGTGCTCACACACTACTTTCCTAGCCTCTAGAGCATCGATAGTAGTGCTTAGAGGTATCACAGCATTGTCGAGGGTAACCTGAATCATGCTTAGAATGGAGCTTTCTATGTTGGCAGTCCGACAATTATCAGATTGGGCAAGATGTCCCCTTCGGATCAAGGATGCCTGAGTGATCGGTTCACATGAGGCAACATCAACCGTAGGTCTGGGTGGTAATGAAGCAGCAGAGGGACCTGTAGCGTTAGAAGGAGTGGTAATGACATCAGATCTACCTGAAGGCCAGGGGCTGGAGTAGGCAAAAATGCCTTTGCAGGTATAGATCCTGTGGCTACAACTTCCTTTTGTTTCTTCTCTGTTTGGTCCTTAAGATATTCGGCTTCGATCTTTCAGATACTTGTGGAGGCGGTGGCAGCCAATTCCACATCATTCGTTGCATCTCTAAGCACCCGAGCTCTTTTGAATAATTTAGTGATTAATACTTGGAAGGGGAGAGATGTCGGGCTTTGCTTTGCATGCATATGGATATCAAAGGCAATGGTAATCTCGAGATTTATCTTAGTTTTCTCCGTGATGCATCCAAGGCACGCTGCCTTAGCATGACGAAGAACTGATTCATTCTGTGATAACATATTTGTGCTGCTGATGAATTCGAACCAGTATCGTGCTGCTATGTTCAAATTTTTCTTCTCAATTGGAACTCCTTCTGCTAACCATGTCGGATCACTATCATCTGAGACTAGCGGAGCTAACCACTTTTTCATCGCATCCAGCTTTTGTGTCGTGATCAAGTGCTGGCAGTGGTCATTAATCTTATCGGACATACCCAAAGTTGTGTTGATAGCGTCACTGTCAAAGGCTACGTTCCTTACTTTCACAACCACGTAGTCAACTTCTTTAAAAGATGAGACTAGCCTTTTCCGTAGTCAACTGACAAAGTCTGCCTTGTTCCTTTTTGCCCATTAGGGTCCATACTCTGTTTCTCAATCCATATACCTAAAAATCAAGGGTTTTACATGATTTATTGGTACAAAACAAACATTTGAGGACTCTAAATCTATCCAAATAAAGCCCCAAATGAGTCCAAATCGTGGACTCATTATGTCACGACCCGAGACTATACCCCGGAAGCGACACAGTGTACTCGACCCCGAATGGGTCTTATACAAGCCTCATAGCTCATTCATTGCATAAGATACTTGAAAATAGTGCGAAATTAAAACTTTTCTTAATAAAACCAACAATCAAAAATTCATTAATAAAGAAGCGGAATACTAAAGTCTCACATGGCTATCTTAGATAAAAGTTGAAACAATATAGGGTCACAACCCTTTACAATCAAAGTCTTAACAATAGTTTTAAAAGATAAAAGAACTAGAAACATTAAAAGTCCTAGTCCTCGATTTATGAGGACAAACAAAAAGATGTCTTGGAAGAAGTGTAATCCAAGCTCCAACTAGAGGGATACTCAATTACTGCAACCTACACTTGTAGTAAAAGATAGAAGAATAATGGGTTAGCACAATTAATTACTAAGTACGATAGCCATGCAAAATGGTGCTTAAAAAGGACATTTGATTTGAAAGTCATGATATTTGCTATTTTGGTAAAACTTTATGAACATTGATAAAAGAGGAATAATATAAGTCACAACCAACATACAAGTCAGTTATCCATATGACAGGATGATCAACCATCTAACCCGTTATCTTTTCTTTAAGCCTTCACCTCGAGTAACCCTCATGCTATACCTTGTACAATGTATGGATAGCGTCCCATACCACCATCCACACCAAGGTACCACATTAATGTCACAAAGTGAACTTACCATTCATCCTTTCCACCTTTATACAATAAAGCATATAAGAAACATAAACATCACATGAATCACATTATCACATTAAGACCAACATCTAAGACAACTATAAGTCATACTTGTGCAATGTGCAGGTAGCATCCCATACTACTACTCACACTAAGTATTCCTTTGAAGTCACCATAAACAAGGCACATTCATATACAATCCAAGTATAACATACATCTTTACATTTAAATATATAAGAGTCAACATTCTTCATTAGCTTCATTACATTAAGAGCACCTTCATTCATTAAACATTAGATCACCATTCTCATGAATGTCATTATAAGAGCCCATTCATTTCATTAACATTATAAGGAATACACCATGACCTCCCTCAAATGCCTACTTGTGCAATGCATAAATGGCGTCCCATACAACCACCCACACTAAGTAGTACATCGTTAAAAAGCCATAGTTCATTAACATTCTTTGCGGGGGTAAGCCTTAACCGACATAGACCATGAGAGCTTGACGTGGAATCCCGGTGTCACCCTCACCGGATAAAGGGATTCCTACTTGCCTATGGTAGGACCATTGTTCATTAGCTTAAGTGGATCCACTAGCTAGACCTATGTGGGCACATAGTTATGGGATAGGGATATTGCTACTAGATACCCTACCTCAACTCACGTGAGGGCATCCATCCAAGATATTGCTACTAGAAACCCCGCCTCAACTCACGTGAGAGCTTCCATCTCATTTGAAATTCACTCGGTGCTTGGCATTATTCCCCACGGAGTACTGGACATTCATTACATTCATTCATTATTATGGGATAAGAGATTGCTTCTAGATACCCCGCCTCAACTCACGTGAGGGCATCCATCCCAAACCAAACATCCATTCACCAGAAAGCTCATAGATTCAAAGATGAGAATATCCTTTCACCTAAGTGCCCCCTTATTGTGAGAAAGTCCTTTCACAAAAAGTCATTAACATTCGTTAAAGTACAATTGAAAATAGCCTTTCAATAAGTATGTCATCATTAACATTATCATAGAACTTCATTCATTAGTCATTCATGAGTGTGTATGAATGTGAGAATAGCCTTTCACATAAACATCATGATTCATACAATCGCCTTCTAAACATGATCATAATACATTTATAAAGATCACACCCACATATACTTCACATCATAAACATATATAGCAATTAAACACCTCCACCTTTCAAGTGGATCAATAGCTCAAGAAGAATTATATTTCAACATGTCATTAGGTCATAACATGCCTTCATGGCCATGAATGTCAAATCATCAGCACACCAACAATTTACCATAATTAAGGCATAGCTAAGGATACAATTTAATAACCTAAAGCAATTTAGGCATATTCCATTCTTAAGCTTTCATAATCATCAAACCCACTTCATAAAGGTACAATTTAGAAATTGAGAGAATTCATGGATTCATAGAGTACTTTCATTATAAATCATCAATTAAATACTAATACAATCATAATTTTTCATTAGAAACCATTTGAAAACGTTGGATGGAATAACCCATGAGATTGAATAAAACCCTAGGTTTTGGATAACTTGAAATCACCTTGAATTTGGGTTTTGAATGAAAATTTAAACAAGGATCAAGACCACCGTACCTTTACTAAGAATCCCCAAGCAATTTGAGGAAGAACCACCTTGGAATCACCAAACCCTAGCTTCAATGGCTCCCTTCTTCTTCTTCTCTAATGGAGGATTTCTAGTGAGTGAAATATTTGAGAGGAGGTGGGTTTTCTTTTGATTCTATTTGGAGTGACTTGTATGGAAAAATTCAAGTCTAAAAAGGTTTTATAGTTGCTAGGAAAGGAATAGAATAAGGTGAACTCAACTTTGGAAAAGGACTAAGGACCCACAAAGCTACAACTTAAAAATCTGCCCTTTGCCCGCCTAAGCTCGTCCTTTGGACCCTTAGGCTCGCCAAGTGCACTTGCCCAAATTTCCAGTGAGCTCATAAAAGGGGCAGCTTACTAGGCGATCTAGGGGGGAAATGGGCGACACGCCAAGCTGGTTGGTGAACTAGGAGTTAGCTCGCCCTTTGGTCCAACACCTAGGCCAATGGGGTAGTCCACTAGGTGAGCACAAGATCCCAACGGCGACTCACCCAACCCCTTGGGTGACCAAGCAGCCGCATTTGCAAAAGGTCCACCAAAGAACAAGGGTTCTTTCACTCAAACTTACTAGCAAAGGCCCTTGCTTGCACCCTAGGCTTCTTCCACGCTCACATTAGGTCTAAAATAGCCTAGACATCAACTTAAAGTCCCACTAACCCACACAATGAGTTCAACCTATCATATTTTGAGTCTTTACAATATCCCCTACTTAAGAACATTCGTCTTCGAATGACACTTTAAAACACTTTAATGGAAAATGACTCAAGACTAGCAACCCATCATGCATGACACATCAATATAAATGCATAATCATAAGAGGAAACATCATCTCCGCATCAATAGGCTCAATGCAACACAAGCAAGTAGGTTCAACTTCCTCTGCTTAAGTAAATACTGAAGGCTCTACTGATTGGTGAACACATTTATATGAACCCCGTATAGATAATGTCATCAAATATTTAGGGCAAAGACAACTGCAGCCAACTCAAGATCGTGTGTAGGATAATTCTACCCATGCTTCCGCAACTGTCTAGAGGCGTATGCAATAATCTTACCATGCTTCAGTTGAATACAACCTAGGCCAATTCTTGAGGCATGACAACAAACAACATAGCCCTCATTACCATCTGGAAGTGTTAAGACAGGTGCAGTGGTAAACCCTTTTTTAGTTCATGAAAGCTCTGCTCGCATGCCTCGGTCCACTGAAACTTCGTTGCCTTATGTGTCAATTTTTTCAGTGGTGCAGAAATAGAAGAGAATCCCTCTATAAACCTTCGGTAATAGCCCGTCAATCCTTAAAAGTTGTGAACCTCTGCCGAATTCAAGGGCCTCGTCCAAGTCATCATTGCTTCAATCTTTTGTCCATCAACCTTACACTACAACAAAAACAGTCTTCAAGGAAGGGAAATCTAATCTCTAAAAGTCTGAATCTGGTCGTTAATAGGCATTTGGGACCTAAGAAAGCCGGTCGCCACTCGTTCTAGTAGCTTCCGTCGCTATAGGTCAACAACGACGAGTTTCAAATACCGGTCGTGAAATGGTGTTGGGACGGGAAAGAAATTCGGTCGCCTCTGTCGTTTTAGAGACCACAATTCTGGTCTCAAATACTTTTTAGATATCTTAGAAATAGGCCATTAAACCTCTTTAGGGACGATCAAGAACTGGTCCTAGAATAGCTTTTCACGATGAGCAATGACCTTGTCCTAGAAACAAGTTAGAGGCGAGTAACAACTTGGTCCTAGAATAGAATTAGTGACAATCAATGACCCGGTCCTTGAATACATTTAGGGACGTTCAGTGACCTGGTCCTAAAATAGATTTAGTGATGATCAAGTTATTCTAATCTTAGATTAATCATTAGGGACGAGCACCATTTTTCGTCTTAGATTGACCTTTAGGGACGAGCAATAATATTGGTCTCCAATTGACCACCAATGGTCCTAGAGCAATTGATATCATCAACAAATATTATTTGCTACTAAAAATTTCTATACAAATAGATGATATCAATATATATAGAAGATACAAAAAGATAGAGATCAAGAGTGTACCATTAATTACAATAAATTGGCTAACTCCCATGATTTTAGTTTCAATATTTGCTGGAAAAAAAAACATAGCTAATATTCAAACTATACTATAATATCAAGTTTAGCAAAACACAAAGTCGTACTAAACTAATAAGGAGCTCGCGCATCAACAAAAGCTTGGCAAAAAGTTGAAAGTTTCAATTGTCTATCCATGGAGTGTTGTCCCGAAACATCAACAAAAGCTGCAAGAAAATAAGAAAAATCAATTAGAAAAACATTGAGATGCATTAACCAAGATCAAAAATCTATTTTCAAGAACTACAACTAAATGGAATTGAAATAGAAAGATTTCTGTCAAAGCTTTTCTCTCATGCTCTAGATCTTTCAACAGTAAACGCAAAATACAACTTTATGCCCAAAGAATCTTTGTCAATCCTTTCCTCTACTGTAAAAGCTGCAAAAGGTAAACTGGAGCATTTGGATTTGAGGGGAAATATCATATATGGACAACAAATTGATTTATCTGAGTTGGCTGAGTTTCAAACCAATGGATTTTCTATTTTGGAACTCTCTTCTTCACCAGCTTTAAATGAACCTTTTGATGATGATCATTAGTTGCTTCATGATTTTATGATCTTGTTGTCAATCATGTTTGGTATCTAAGTGAAGAAAGGCAGACGGAAGAAGTACCATTGTCTCATACAAGTCCCTTCCATATTCTCTCCTTAATTCATGATCTTACATTGTAGTTTTATCTTGGCACTTGAGCATGTGAGTGGATAATGCTCATACAAATTTTGTTTGTGTGCTATCAGAATGAAGCCTCAAGTTCTCAAATTTGTTTACAAAATAGATCGTCTTATTCATTAACCTTTTACAGTTTGTTGGAACATGCTAAACTTGCCCAGAAATATGAAGATGTAGACTGTAATCCAACAATGTTAAGATGTTTTAGTTTTCATTAACCTCTCAGGTCATGTTCCAACCAACTATCTCTAGAATAAAAAAAGAAGAAAAGAAATAGAGACAAAATAAACATTACCACGACAAGGAAGAGGAAATAGAAAAACAACAAACTCCTGAGTCAGAAAACGAGTGGCAACCTAATGGACATACTGAGGCAGAAAGCAGCAGAAAGCAACAATAATCAGCTGCATTACAGTGGTACCAAGCTGAAAATAGCTATTTTTCAAACATCTCTGAGGAAAAAGTTGAAACTACCTACCTAACTGAAGAACTTATCGAAAACGAGCTGCCGGGGATCAATCATATAAGCAAGTTTACTATCTTACTTACTAAGATTAAAAATCAAAAACATCTACAGTTAGCTTTGGAGCTGAACAGTGAGCATGTAGTTGATCAACCCCTAGGCCTCCAGACAACAATTCGAAAGATAATTTTCAACCGTAAAAAGGACAGAGATCTCACTACATCCAGTTCTACAATCTCCAACAGAGAAGTGTATTTTTACTTACTTGGTCAGCAGAAAATATTGGTGATTGATCAGTTGAAATGGGCGATGTCGCAGGTGGAACATGTGATTGTTGAGCAGCGAATAACTCTTGCATTTTCCTTATTTCTTTCATCTCATCTTCTAAGGTAGACAAGCGATTGTTCAAGGATT